>JAXQQM020062453.1:0-50422 GCA_034641835.2 Pinus albicaulis | reverse complement strand
GGAAAGATTGGATCGCTTTCTAATCCATGTAAGTTTCATAGCTGGGAATGGAATGGCTTCAAAAATTCTACCAGTAGTAGCATCAAACCAGAAGCGCACCACCTTATTTATGGGTGAAAGTGAAAATTTGGGACCGCTCCCCTTCCATTACAATCCCCAATGATCTATAATCGATGAGGTCAGGGATCTCCTTCAGACCACATGGAAGACCAGACTGAATGGATCTTCAGTATTCATATGGGAAACCAAATTAAAGCTTGTTAGAGCAGCTCTGAAACAATGGGTAAAATCAGGCTACAAAGAGCCAGCGCAGGAGAGAATGGAGTTGCAAAAAGAGCTCGAATTAGTACAGGCAAAGATTGGAGAGCAAAGAAGAAACATTAGAACTGCAGACTAAAGAGAAAGAGATCAACTGGAGGTTGTACCAAAGTAACAGAAAAGAGGAAGAGAGTTGGAGGATTAAATTTAGAAGCTTGTGGTTACAAGCTGGCGACAAAAATGCAAGCTTCTTCCATAATCAAACCAAAGAAATAAGAATAAAAAACAGAGTAGAGGTGCTAATTTGCGAGGGAAACAACACCATTGAAGGGCAAGAGGCAATCAAAAAGGAAGTTCATCAACAATTTAAAAGGCTCCTGTTAGCAAATTTAAAACCAAACAGTTATGAAGACCTGCTCAGAACAATACCCAAACTGGTAACAGTGGAAGAAAATGCAGCCTTGACCAAGACTGTGGATGAGGAGGAACTCAAGAGAGCCATTTGGAGCATGCAACCGAACAAAGCACCGCGACTAGATGGCTTTTCCATAGTCGTCTATCACACCCACTGGGAGATCATTAAAAATATCTACTAAATATGATATGATGGAGTCAAGAGAAATGCAAAATTGGAGGTAATAATGATTTTGATTCAACCCTTCTTGCTTTGATACCTAAAGAATCCAGACCCTCTTCCCTTAATCATTTTCTCCCCATCTCTTTATGTAATTCCTCTTATAAATTAATGATCAAGATTCTGGCAAACTGCATTAAAATCCTTCTCCCCAAGCTGATTTCTAAAAACCAAGGCGGTTTCATCAACAATAGGCAGATGGTGGACAATATCCTCCTAGTACAGGAAGCCATCTAGTCTAGCCTCTCCCGTAACAAGCAAGGCTTCATCCTCAAGCTCGACATAGCCAATGCCTTCGATAGGGTCAGACACTCCTTCCTGCTTGTTGTCATGGGGAAATTTGGTTTTGCCAAGGAATTCATTAGCTTCATTAAGACCTGCATTCACAAGTCGTGGATAGCTCCCATAGTAAATGGAAGGCTTCGGGAATTTTTTTAGAGTTCCAGAGGGCTTAGACAAGGATGCCCAATCTCCCCATTCCTCTACATAATCATGGCAGAATATCTTAGCAGGATGCTAGAGCAAGAGAGACAAGGAGGGCTTATCACAAGAGTTCAGTACAGGAGAAGAACAAAAAGCATGAATCACTCCCAATTCGTTGATGATACCCTGCTTATAAGAGGAGTATCTCCCACAGTGGCGAAAAGATTTGAGTCTATCCTTATTCACCCCCCCTCTCAGTGTTTCCAACATTCCAACAGCAAATGAAATGTTTGGTCTGGTAGCAGTCAGGTAGTTGAAACTTGAGACTTCCTACGAGTTGTTTATACTTCGTTCAATGTTGCATCCTCAAATTCTTTTCCTTTGGTGGATGTGAGCTTTAAGTTCTATTCCATTGGAGTAGTCAAAGGATTGCACTCAGCCATGCCAAACCTGTTCAACAGATCTCCAATGAACTTCTTCTGAGAGAGGAATATAAACTTCGAATGTTGGGTTACTTCAATACCAAGATAGTAGTGAACATAGCCCAAATATGTCATTTCAAAACCTTTTCTCAGTTCTTTCTTTATGGATGCAATGTAGTTCTCATTGTTCCCTGTCATCAAAAGATCATCTACATATACCACAAGATACACAATTGTTTTGCCAACTTTCTTGACAAACAAAGTTGCATCATCAAGATCATAATGTTTGAAATTGAGTTTCAGAAGATGCTCAATCAATTTCTCGTACCAGGCTCGCGGTGCTTGCTTGAGGTTGTACAAGGATTTCACAAACTTGCATACTTTGTGTTCCTGACACTTCACAACAAATCCTTCTGGTTGGGACATAAAAACATTCTCTTTCAGATCTCCATTCAAGAAAGTAGTTACATCCATTTGATGGACTTTCCAACCGCCTGAGCTGCCAAGGCAAAAAGTGTCTGGATGGTAGCCCATTTTGCTGTGGGGGCAAAAGTCTCCTCATAATCAACCCCTTCGTTTTGTGCAAAACATTTTGTCACAAGCCTAGATTTATGCTTGTCAAGTGAGCTATCTACTTTATACATGTTCTTGAAGACCCACTTGCAACCAATTGGTTCGATTCCCAATGGAGGATCAACCAGCTTCCAAATGCCATCCTTTATCAAGACATCAAATTCATTCTGCATTGCTTCTTTTCATTCATCATGAGAAGCGACTTCTTTGAAGGAAGTTGGTTCGAAATCTGTAAACAAATTCAGTTCACAATCGTAAGTAACGTCCATATCAACGGGTGAATCAGGATCGTCTACATCACCTCCATTTTGTCTAGTTGAGCTTCCTGTTCCTGTCTTTCCAACCTCATCAGGACGAACACTTTCAAGTGTCTTTGTCAGCCATTTAGGAGGACCTTTCTAAGATGGCCCAAGCTACTCAGTTGACTGAGATGGGGTTGAATCAAGATTTAACCTCCCAATTCTCTCAATCATATCACTCAAAGATTCATCAATGGTTGGAGCTTCATGCGACAGAGAGAGTGCTTCAGAAGAAAATTCCACAGATTGATCCCCCCTTCAAGATGTGGAATCTCATTATCAAACTCTTGAAAGGACTTTGCATGTCTGAATCTATCCAAGCGATCAAGTTATCGCTCAACAACATTGTCGGTCTTGGAAGATTCAAGAAAGATCACATCTCTAGATATTATAAACTTCTTATTCACTTCATCATAGACATGGTATGCTTTGGAGGTATTTGAGTACCCTGAGAAGATACATGTGCGACTCCTTGGACCGAGTTTGTTTCTCTGTTCCTTAGGTATCAAGGCATAACAAGTGGAACCCAAAACCCTGAGATGCCTTACTGAAGGAATGTGGCCATACCACATTTCATAGGGAGTCTTGTTTTTTATAGCATGAATGTGAAAATTCCAAGTCCTAGATCTGGAATCCTACTGCAACAAACTGAACTACTTCTCCTACTTGTAAATTACATTTAACAAGTTATTTTGCAGATTACTTCTGAAAACATTGAAGCAGTTACTGAAGCAACCTTCACTTTATTAAATTATATGTGAAAAGAGTAGACTGAGCAAGAGAAATAACACACACGGGACACCGTTATTTTTGGACAAACGTCCCCAGAAAAATCCAATGCAGGAAAACTGGTGCAGCAGATCTGAGGGTTTTATTATCAAGCAACAATTAAACTGAATACATCTTTGAATGTCACTCCAGACAATTCAGTTACAGAGAATATTACTAACAGAAAGATTAGTGAGGTTACCTCACTTTATCACTGGAAATCTCAGTTGATCGGCCACTGAATGATGTGCCTCTGGTAGGCTCTGTGTTGCCTCTACGCAGTCCCAGCGTCAACCCTTCTGGGCACTGCTTCACTTAGTTGGTGAATCGATATGCTCTTCAGAAATTTCGATCTCTGCCTCCCGGTCTCACACCCCAGCTTCCGGCTTCTGAAATCGACCTTTCAGCAAACCCTTTGGATTTCCTCTAGCCCTCTCTGCAACCTCTGTGTAGCCCTGCTTGGCTCTGCGTCAGCCTCTTTGGCTCTGGGCTAGGGTTGTTGAATCTCTCTCTGCCCTTCTCTACTGATGATTCTCCAGCAAAGAAAGATTTCTCTCTGAATATTGTCTCTGCCCCTCTCTGCAATGAAGAACCACTTAGATCTGGTTTTCCACTTGAGCACTGCTCACTTTAGAAAATTCAATCACTAGATCCTTTCAGTGTATTTTACAAATGACCCTCAATCCTTCCTTTATAGTCTACTCGTTGAGACTTCAACGACCGAGATTAGATCTCAAATCAACGGCTAAGATTACATTTAGACTTGATCTGCTTTTTCTAGAAGTTTCACCCATAGTTTAAACTTTAAATTAATACCCATTGATTATTTTAATTTCCTAAGTTAGACTTACGGTCCTCATTAAAAATAATTAATTTATCAAATAAAATTGTTTCTGGGTGGAATTTACCAAAACAATTTTTGGGTTATCTGTAATGCGTGTGTCTAAGCCTCTCCACAAAATTTGAGACTTAAAGCACATCCGATGCTACCACAAATCAACACTCCCTCTTAGCGAGGAATGTGCTCAAAAAGATATGCCCTGCTGCACACTGCTCTGACTCTGAAGCATCTCCCTCTGCGTTGTTGATGTCTGACATGTTGCCCATCAATCGTTGTGTTGTTGCTGCAACAGTACTGCTGCTGACCCTGCCACGATCAACACTGCATCCATACCGCAACTCCCTCTCAAATGTTGCATCTGTTGCTAGCACTGTCACTGCTAACACTGCACTACAATTCAGCTGCTAAGAGAAACAACTGAAAAACATCCAAAATTCTGAACAAGTGTTCAGGATGCATCTCGATGTTGAAACTATGACTGCTGCTAGTCCCATGCTGTCCCTCTGAAGCACTGCACTGTTGTTGCTCTGCATTGCGTCCCTCTGTGCTGCTCAAATTTAGTGCTGCTAACCACTGCATATGTCATTTTTGCACTCCTTTGCACCGACAGAAAAACTCCTCCAAACTGCTACTGCTGATCTTGGGCACCCGTAGTAAGGTTATGATCCGAGAGGTGGACTTCCTCGAGGATCCTGCCCAACTGAAGTTCTTGTGAACTTACAGCACAATGTCGCCCCATCTCCCTCTTAGAGATGCATGGGGACTCATTGTGTACTCATCCTCCTCGATCTTTGCGATCGCAGCCTTTAGATCGTGCTTCTCGTCCTTGTCATTTTTCTTCAAAGTACATTAGGTAGCGTAGTGACCAAGTTCACCACACCTAAAGCACTTTATCTTCGAGACGTCTTTCTAACGTCTCCGTTGCTCCTGTTGCCCTTTGGATGCGAGGGCTGCATTTTCTTCCTCCTCCTGCTTCAACTTCGATCCACTGCCACTGTTGTCATCAAGTTTACACTTGACCAGGTCCCTCCTTAGCTCTTCTTGCTGAAGAGCAGCCCGCATCTCTTTCCAGCCTGGCAAGGTGGCTCTACCCAAGATGCTCCGGACAAGCACCTGCCATTCTTCAAAGACTGCGTTAAGAGCCAGTCTCACCATAGCTGTAGGTGAAGGGGTGACTCCCACTGCTACTAGTTGATCATAGATTTCCTGAAGTTTTGTCAGGAACAAAACAATATGCTCCCTTTTTTGCATCTGCATCATCCTCAGTTTCTACTCTAAGTACATCTTCCATTGTTCAGAAGAGCCTTCATATAGCGCTGCCAAGGCTTCCCACATCTGCCTGCCTGTGTCCTTGCCAACTATATGGGACACTATGTGATCCCTTGACTCTGCCAAGGAGCAGCCTTTTGGTCATCACCATATCAACCGTGTACTTCTTCAGCAGATATGGATCTGTAGGGACAGTCACCATGCTCGTCACGAAAAGCTTGAGATCAAACTCATCTAGAAGGCATGTGATTCTTGCCCTTCCAGATCACGTAGTTGGAGGCTCCCTCCAACCGGCCCTGATCTCTAAGCTCGTGAACTGCCATGGCCATCAAGAAAATGTCGAATCTGCTCTTCTTCTTCCCCCTCTGCGCAGCACTAGACAGGCTTACGCACTCCTTCTGGGGTTTGTAGATCTGCTACACGAATCTGCTACTCAGATCTTGGAAAAATGAAATTCCCAGGCGAGGAACTCCCTGAGGAAGAAAATTCCCTCACTGTGTTGTCGCTTCCTCTTCTGGCGACTTTCTGCCCAGCAAAACAAATTATGCTTGCAGAAAACTACATCCCACCAGCTTTGCGTTGCTCCCTCAAGCTTGGAAAAATTCCGATCTGGAAGCCCTTCCTCTTTGTCAACTCACTCATAGAGAGACTTTCTCGGAAATTTCAGCCTTTCTAGCCTGGACTGCGCAATCCCTCTGGGGATTCAATTTGCTGCTTTTTGCAGCTCTTCGGCCTCCATCTCACCATTGGATCTGCTCTTCCTGTTTCACAATCAACTCTTTGACACCATGTGAAAATTCCAAGTTCTAGAACTGGAATCCTACTGCAACAAACGGAACTACTTCTCCTACTTATAAATTACATTTAACAAGTTATTTTACAGATTACTTTTGAAAACATTGAAGTAGTTACTGAAGCAGCCTTCACTTTATTAAATTATATGTGAAAACAATAGATTGAGCTAGAGAAATAACACATACAGGACACCGTTATTTTTTGACAAACGTCCCCGAAAAAACCCAATGCAGGAAAACCAGTGCAGCAGATCCGAGGGTTTTATTATTAAGCAGCATTTCATCTGAATACATCTTTGAATGTCACTTCGGACAATTTAGTTACAAAGAATATCACTGACAGAAAGATTAGTGAGGTTACCTCACTCTATCACCAGAAATCTCGGTTGAACCAGCCACTGAATGATGTGCCTCTAGCAGGCTCTGCGCTGCCTCTGCGGAGTCCCAGCATCAACCCTTCTGGGCACTGCATCACTCAACTGGTGAATTGTTGGGGCCCTTTTTTTGAAATTAAACAGCTTTTGAGTTGCGGCTAGTACGTGGCAAAATGCAACCATAGTAGGAAGAGATATGTCAAGGTTGAAAAGGAGTAGGGGGCAGGTGGCGTGGCTATTTCGGGAGCAAGCACAGGTGGCGGAAGAGCGTGGAAAAAAACAAGTATTAGAACTCCCGATTAATGGAAAGAAATAGAAGACAACCGAGCGAAGAGAAAGGAGGAAATTTCAGTCATGATGGCAGTAGATCAAATAGGCAGCCAACCAGCAGAAAGAGAGGTTGGTGCAGTCGAGATCAAAAGATAGGAGCCATAGGAGAGCCCTGTGATGTTGTTCTGTTCTCTATTCTTTTGTGTATCTGTATTTCTCTCTGTCTAATAGGACCGTTCATATTATGTTCTGTTTGATCTCATGCTAAGGAGCTTTGTAATGTTCGGTTGTTGATAGTTGCTTTATATTACAATCAAGAGTTACTAGTCTGAGTATATGTTGTGGTCTGGAATGAATGGTTTCAGTAGTGATATTTAATTTTATGTGTTATGAGTCTGAATGCACTCCTGAGAGATATCTTTGATGGAATGTTGTGTTTGTTTAGACCTTTGTCACAGCTCTGATTTCTTCATACCGATGTTGTTATGTTGATATCGATCTATCCCCCATCTTAGTAAGGTCACGACATGCCTCGGGTGAGACTCTCGGCTCTTCGGAATAGGGTGAAAATGTCGGTGTGGTGCTAGACTATAGTGGACACCCTTGTTATCCCTTAAAATGAACCTAGGTCTTCTTTGCGAGACCTGTTTCCTTGCCAACAAATGGTTCCGTTGCCAGGACCTGAAACTTCATTTGGGAGCTAGATCATGGTATCTTGGATCTTCGAAAGAGAAATACAAAGCTGGTGGGATAACCACCTAGATCAGTTCATCACTCAACAAGCTGAGATGAGACGACAGAAGGAGAAAACAATAAAAAACATGGTTCTATTCTCCAACTCCACCAGTGATACCTACGAAATATTTTGGGGAAAGTTTCTAGAAGAACTCTATAACTGGTTGCGGAGGCTTCAGACCAAGGTGGTTAAAGAAAAGTCACGGAAAATAAATCGCAAGTGGGTGCACAGAGATCTGGTGGCCCTTCATTGGTTAAACACTTATTTAACCCGAGCTGTAGATTTCTGGGTGGAATCTACCTTGGACGGATACATAGTGGAGTTTGCAGTGGAGTGCTACCAGTATTTTTTGAAAGCAGAAGATACATTCGGATCTAGGTTAAGGGGGAAGATGCTGAAGGAGATCCCATTATGGATTAAAGCATTGATGGTAGATGAAGGAATAATTGGGTTCCAAAAATCAGAGATGGAAGCATAAAACCTCCAATGCCAGGGGAAGGGACAAAGGGAGAGATGCTACAAGAACAGTGAAAAAGGGGAATAAGAGTATGGATGTCGAGACCGCTAACAGGCTCAGGAAGCGATGAGCACATCGAAGGGCACAAATTGTAGAAAGGTGGTGAGAGAGGGTGATAAAGGAGTTGAAGAGATAGGAAAGTGGAGAAAAGGACAAAGAAGATGCACCTTAGATGATGAAGGAAATGGAAATTCAGGTGGCTCCCCAAGATATAGGAGGGTCCGTTGAAGAAGTTCAGCAGGTGTATAGGATCCCAGCCCAGACGGAGAAAGGAAAGAAGTCTGATGGAGAAGGTATAGACGCGCATCTAGAGGAGGTTTTTGATGTGGAGATGCATGTTGCAATGGAGAAACTATTCCAAGAAAATCCAGCGTCTATATCAAGGTATTCCTATTCCCCAAAGTTCAAGTAGCTCTAGTCCAAACCTTCCCCTGGTGCTCTATCAAACCCTAGGTGATTTTTTTTTTAAGTTGTGTGAATTAAGTAATTTGCACAGTATTTAGTCCCCAGTAGTGATACATACTAGTAGTAGGATTGCTAGTGGTACAATCTCGCAACCAGGAACCAACGGCTTCATTCTAGTGACACCTACTCAAGTGAACATGGCGGGATCACTTACCCAGTATCCAGAGTTCTCTGGGAGGGGTAAGGACAATTTCGAACAACAATGGTACCTCTGCGAGGCCATATGGAGGGCATGCCAGACCCCATATGTGGGGAAGTTGATAGAATTTCAAACCACCCTAAGGGAGAGAGCCCTACGCTAGTTCATGAAGTGGTTTGAAGCTCATCAGAATCCAACGATGGCCGATGTGAAGAGGGATTTCATTAAGGAGTTCAAACTGCCCCAAACAGACCAATAAGGCCTATCAAAAATGTGGGAAATCAAGCAGAGGGAAGGAGAGACTGCTTGGGATTTGATGCGGAGATTCAAGGACGCAATTGGAAAACTTAGCTATCCAATTGATCCAAACCATCAGAGGGATTGGTTCATCAAAGATCTACTATCTTTGACCCAAACTCCATTAACTCAACAAAGGATCGAGACGTTGCAAGATGCACTAGAGCAAGAAATGAAGATAGAAGCTATAGCACGATACTCGCAAGAGTTTAAGGGAGGAGCAGTGGTACAGGACCCCTCTATAATGGGTCTGCAGCATCAAATAGCGAGTTTGACAAAAAAACTCAAAGAAATTCAACCAATGTGGCTGACGAGACTAAATGTATGGTGCACAGATTGTCTCATGGAAGGACATGTGGTAACTGAATGTCCACGGTTGCAGGGGAAGAATGTGGGGACATCAGCTACAGGAGGATAGGGGGCTCCACCATTAGGAGGAGTTGCGCAAATAAACACCCAGGGACTATATCCACCGCAACATCAGTACATAGGGTTCCATGCACAACAAAGTCCAACCACCAATGAGTTTTGTGAGATATGCAAGAATATGGGCCATCAACCTCTCCTGTGTTCGATTTTACAAAAATATTCCGATGTTCCGAATAATATATACTATGATTTTTGTGCCTCAACAACACACGACACAAAACAGTGCCGAGCTCTAGATGCACTGGCAGAACGACTGGATCGACCTTCATACAGAGTGAACGAAGCTCCCCGAGGGAGAGGGGGAGGCTTGAGAGGAGGTCGATCAGAGGGTAGAGGTCCAGCGAGATGCTACAACTGCGACCAGGAAGGACATGTAGCTAGAGAATGTCCACTCCCTAGAAGACCCTAGTGTTCGCAGTGTCAGGTTAACACACACGCATCATAATATTGCCCTGAGCTCATCAAAAGATGGGAGGAAAGAGCTAGATAGAGGGGGAAAAATCTAGTAAATGTAGAACCAAGGTTGTTGGAAAATAATTCTGAGTGAACACACAAGTCACAGGGTTCCAAATTAAAGACACAATGCTTGATTTGGGATCCGATGTCAATATTTTGCCAAGGAACACCTGGCAAGCATTAGGGAAGCCAAGATTGACGTATTCACCAATCCAACTTCGGATGGCGAACCAGTACTGCATTGTACCCATCGAAAAACTGGAGAATGATGAAGTTAACATTGCAGGGGTAAAGACATATACAAACTTTGAAGTCATCGAAATCATGGGAGATAAAGATCCTTATCCTGCACTACTAGGAATTGATTGGGCCTTTGAAAATTATGCAATAATAGATCTGAAAAAGGAACTGATTGTCTTCGAGGATGGGGAGATCAGATTCACTTAGCCACTCGACCCGTACCAAGGACCAAGATATACAGAGACTGTGGATAGCAAAGAATATGCTCAACTTCTGGATCATCTCGATCAAATGACCGCAGGAAGAAGAGAAGATTACATTAATCCAACAACAGAAGGCTTTGTGAGCTGGAGAAGCATCCAAAGCTCAAAGTTGGGCTCAGAAATAGCTTGAGATGACTGGCAGCAAGGAGGCTATGAAACCAATGCATGGAGGTGTGCAAACATTGGATGAATCAATTGGATCGGGACCGAGGTACGAGAATATCCAACCTTATCCGATATGGATGCTATAAACAGTTTCATAAAAAAAATAGAAGATAAGGTACTAGAAGGCCACAAGGTACCACTGATGGAAATAGCCTAACAATATACATCTGCAAGATGGTGGAGGAATCATCGCAACTCTCTCACACAGTGGGGAGAAATCGTGGCAGCATTAAAAGCAAGATTTAAGGAAGAGGAAGGACCACACAGGAAGGAGAAATATCACAGGGACTCCGACCCCAGGAACCATCTGGAGAAATGTGAGGAACAGTGTAGAAACGAGGGATATCCAGAAGAGCTATGGGTACACCATTTTTTCCACTCTCTAGACTTGATACCAAAGGCCTGGTATCTGACGGAAGAGAAGAAGAGAGCGACCAACAAATGGTAGGAAGTTGTGGAAAAATTCACGCAATGTTTCTTGTTCTGGGGAAAGACAGAATTGGTCACACAAGCTTTGCAGGCTATCAAGAAGGTATTGTTCTTCCCGGATATTCAAAAGGAGGAAGAGCAGTCGCTCCAATACCCAGGTGTCAGACCAAAAGTGGCATGTCAAAAGATAAATAGTGATATGGATGATGACAATCTGGAAGATCTCAGGCACCTGTATTTTGAAGAAATAGAGGGGGAGAGAAATATCAAAGAAGAACCCACGACAGAAGGAATCCATTTGCTACCATTGAGGACCAAGAAATTAAATATTGGGACAAAGGATAAGCCTAAACTAGCGATGATTGGGGACTATTGGGATGAACAAACAACCAAGGAAATAGTCAGTTTGTTGAAGGAATATGAGGACTTGTTCCCTTCATTAGTAGCGGATTTAAGGGGCATAAAAGGAGATATGGGGGATATGCGGATAATATTGAAACCTGACTCAAGGCCAGTGAAACATAGACCTTATCGTCTGAATCCGAGGGTGAAGGAAAAGGTTAAGGCAGAAATCGACAAGATGTTGCAAGCAGGATTGATATTCCTAGTAGAGGAAGCAGAATGGGTAAGTCCCATAGTTATACAGAACAAGAAAGAAAAGGCTGAAATATGAGTCTGTTTAGATTATAGAAGCTTAAACAATGCTTGTATCCATGACCCATTTCCTTCTCTGTTTAGCGACGAAGTCCTGGAAAATGTTGCAGGGAACGAGGCATATTAATTCACCGATGGATTCTCAAGATACCATCAGGTAAGGATAGTATATGAGGATAAGAAAAAGACAAAATTCACCACTGAATGGGGCTCTTTCACATACAATGTGATGCCATTCAGACTAAAAAATGCACTAGCAGTATTATCACGCATCGTGATAGCTGCTTTCCAGGACTACATCCACAAGTTCTTAGAAGTCTACATGGATGACTGCACCATCTATAGCATACTGAAGGATCATGTGATGTTGTTAAGGGTGATGTTCGATATATGTCTAAAACTACAAATGTCATTGAACCTGAAAAAGTGTATATTTGCAATGCCATTTGGAATTCTGGTAGGGCACGTCGTATGTACCCAAGGTATTTTCTTAAACCTAGCCAAAGTAGCGGCGATACTCAACATGGAGGCACCAGAGACGGTAAAATAGCTGAGATCATTGCTGGGCCACACAGGCCACTACCGGTGATTTATCTGCAACTATGCGAAGATAACAGCTCCGTTAGAGAAGTTATTGAAGAAATCTGAGTAGTTCCAATGGATAGACAGTTGCAGAGCAGCCCTGGATACTCTAAAGTAAAAGCTAGTGAGTGCACCAATATTAGTCCACCCAGAGTGGGACAAACAATTTCATGTACACATTGATGCTTCCAGCATCGCGCTCGGAGCAGTTGTGGCCCAACCAGGAGACACTTCAGTTGATCACCCGATATATTTTTCCAGTTTCAATTTTTCCACAGTAGAACGCAACTACACCACGACATAACGGAAGGCATTGGTAATGGTGTACTCTCTTCAAAATTTCTACAACTACCTAGGGGGAGGTACGTTCAATTTTTTCACAGACCACTCAGCGTTAAAGTACTTAGTAAACAAACCGGTCTTAGAAGGGAGAATCTGCATATGGCTCCTACTCTTTCAGGAGTTCACATCTAAATTTATTGTAAAGCTTGGAAGACTAAACGTAGGGCCTGATCACCTGTCCTAACTAGATAATGGGGAGAGCAGAGGATCTCTAGATGATTGGTTACCAGATGTTGATCTTTTCAGAGTAAAAGCCATCCCAGAATACTTAAACGAGATAGCTTCCTACCTCATGACAGGGCAGTGTCCGTAGGAATATACTTCAACATAGAAAAGACACATGGTAGTTCGGGTTGCAGAGTATCAACTAATAGCGGGACATTTATACAAGATGGGGCTAGACTAGATTCTTCGAAGATGTGTCCTGGACCATGAAAGGGAAACAGTGCTATGGGAGTGCCACAGTGGTGTTGCGAGAGGACATGTGGGAGCTAAACTGATGGCAAGGAAGGAACTACAAGCAGGCTTATGGTGGCCTACACTACATATAGATAGCAAGGAATTTGTTAAGAAATGTGATGTTTGTCAGCTGGATGGGATGACCATCCCACAAAGATGAACTTCTGCTGTATCCGATAAAAGTATTGTAGCAGTTCGAAAAGTGGGCAGTCAATTTCATGGGACCAATTACACCAGATGCAAGATGCTCAAAGGCAAGGTACATAATAACAGAAATAGAATACCTGATGAGATGGGCAGAAGCAGTGCTTGTGAGAAATTGCACGGCAGAGACTGCTGCAAGATTCATATTTGAAAATATAATTAACCGATTTGGGTGTCCAAAAAGCCTGACCAGCAACTAGGGTACCCTCTTCATTAATGACACCATTAAATACCTGTTGGAGAAATTCATGATACAACACCATAAAAGTAGCCCGTATCATTCACAAGCCAACGACACGGTGGAAGCGTTCAACAAGATACTAGAGAAGGGCCTAACAAAGATATGCAATGCACAGCGTGATGATTGGGATGAGTGGGTACCACCAACATTGTGGGCCTATCGAACAACAATAAAGAGACTACATAACCAAACACCATTCCAGCTAGTATATGGGAGAGAAGTAGTGGTCCCCGTAGAATTCATCATGCCCACCCTCCTAGTCGCGATGTCACTACAACTATCAGAAGAAGAATCATTAAAGAAGCGATTGCAGGAATTGTAGGAAGTTGAATAAGAACAATTTCTGGCCGAATTTAACCAAACGGTACAAAAGGAGAGACAGAAAGCTTGGCATGACTGGCATATTAAGCACAAGACTTTTCAGGTTGGTGGGAAAGTTCTACTCTATGATAAAAAATACCAAAAATTCCCAGGGAAGCTTCAGATGCATTAGCTAGGGCCATTTCATCTAATCAAAATCAAAGATTCAGGAGCAGTTCAAGTAGCACAACTGAACGACCAAGTTCTACAAGGATGGGTCAACGGTGCATGCCTAAAGCCCTACCAAGAGTAAGTTAATCATTTCATTTCTAATAAATCTCGCACCCGAGAGGAGTCAGTAGGGTAGAATAGCAACAATAACTCTTGCAACCGAGAGGAGTCAGTAGGGTAGAATAGCATCAATAACTCTCTCGCACCCTAGATGATCATAGATGGGATTCCACTTTACCAAACCAAAAATAATAATGAATAACTATAGTTGAGTTGCGGAGACCGCAACACAACCAATTGTGGTTGAGGAGGGGTAGGGTCCAACGTGTCATCCACGTCGGATAGAGAAGCATGTTGAACATCAGCCCATCATCATTACATGTATTACCAGTGTCAGTCCATAGGATTACCAATATTTGGAAATAATTTCCATAATTAGCATCACCCATACTGTAATAAATTTTCCATAATTAGACATAACCACCAGGCATCGCGTCTGCCCAAATCCCAAAACCACAGTCAGCAATGTCAAAACCCACCTCAGCCGGTAACTAATCACATGATTGTAGCTGCGGAGGAAGCCAGGGGAAATTAATTAGTTATGGGGTCTCATCAACCTCACCCGTGTCGGTTACTTACATAACCTACATGTAGAGAAGCACGAGAATGCCAGAAATATATGAGTTAGAATCAGAAACATCCAAAAGAACAAGAGAACCTAAACTAGAAAAATAACAGAGAAGGCACATGGGAGAAGGAATTCAAGAGAAAAGAGAGAGAAATATCCCAAAAGTATACCAGTGAAGAGCCAAAATGACCGGAGTAAGCCCAGCAATCGTAGAGCAAGAAATTGACAGCAGAATTCAAAATATGGAGTCCCTTGTAGGCAAATACGATAGTGTAACACTGATAGATACAAACCTTACAGACTCTTTTAAATTTCCAGCGCTGAAAAGGAAAGTGTATATAGAGAATTATGCAACAGCAGCAGGACATTCAGTGGCAAGAGTGCTGCTAGAGTTCAGAGGCATCCAGCAGCCTACGAGTCTAAACTTGAGGAATCTGCCAGTGTTCGGGATTACAGGTCCTGCGATGTAGTGCACGAAGTTTTTGTTGAGCAGAATCCATAATGGTTCACTATGGCTGGGGAAGGAAATCCCAACTCATGTAGAGGACATCCATATATTAATAGGACCGTCACAGGAGGGGAGGGACGTATCAGCAACGTTCCAAACTGTATCCAAAAGAGCCAAGAAATCGGGGGACACCTAATAGTACGTTAAGTATTGCACCAGGAGAGGGGGAAAAGGAGCAACGATTGACATGATCAATAGACTAGAGGTCAAGTTCGCCTGCTACCTGAATGCTAGCAAGAAAATGAGGCAATATACTAAAGGAGAATGTACACTTGATACAATTTAGATCGTGGAGCATTGTGTCCAAGGGACAAGGCTGAATTGGTGCTCTTTCTTGCCGAAGGAATTGTTTGAAGCTTGCGAGGAAAATTATAGGAGGGTGACCGGGTTTATTTATGGATACTTGATCATGGCTCTAACCATGTGGAAGTGGAACTTCCTAAGCATTCAGATACTGGTTGAGATAGAAGAAGTCCAACCATTAGCAATGAATTTTGTGCCATGGAGAGTGTCCGGAGACCCTAGCACAAAGGAAGTGAATGTAGAAGCTTTTAGATTATAGTATGGCCAGATGGTTGACGTCGTGATGAGTCAACAAAGAATTCCAGGAAGTCTGTTGGATGGATATGCCGAGCAGATATGGTTCAGGGTCACCCACAACCAAACTTTTCTCAGGCTGACATATGTACCAGAATCAACATTCAAAATGAGGCCATTAAGATTCCAGATTGACGAAGCATCCTTTCACACAGAGGTCTGTTCATGGCCAGGAGTGGAGATGGAGGTCAGGGAGGGAGTCTACACATATATCTTCGATGGGATGCTACCAAATCCACTGTCGGGAGAGACTTCAGAAGAAGCAACGACCAGGATGTCAAACTTGTAGCTTTTTTCGATCATTGAACAACTGAACACTAAGGTAAAAAGTTTCAATAGAGTAGTTCAAGTGCTAACTAGTGATGCCACTACATTTCTGACATTTTGATAGTTTCAGGCATACCAGTCCAATCCATCGCCTAGTATGACCTCCATATTCGCACACATACCAAATATTTTATTTAGTTCACCACCCCTAGCGACTAAAACACTGGTTAGGAAGAATAAAGCTGCAAAACTAGCAGCGGCACCAAAACCAAAAATGGCCAAGGACGTAGTGCCTAACCCAGTGGTCGATCTCACAGAGGAGGACCCACCCCAAAAATTGAGTGTCGGGGTACCGATCAGAGAAGAGCCAGTAAACGAGCCCCAAGGGACCAAGGGGCTACCACTCCCCAAACCCATCTATCCCATCGATTTCCTGAACATTTTCATATTGCCACCTCGCACCGACCAGCTACCATTTGCCACATCATCCATTTTCCGAGAACCCCACAATTCCACACCCTCCACTTCATCAGCCACAATGTCGGATCCAAAAGTCCGTAGAAGAACTAATGGGGACCATGGAAATTAAGTTAACTCATGTACAACACAGGTACCTCTAATTGACCAAACCTCAGACCAACAAACTACATTTATTGAGCTCATTAATCAGATAGATCAGTCCATGGAAGAAACGGATGGGTCAACTCCTGATTGTATTATAAAGCAACTATCAACAACAGAACATTACAAAGCTCCTTAGCATGAGCTCAAACGGAACATAATACAAGTGGTCATATTGGATAGAGAGAAATACAAAGACACGGAAGAATAGAGAATAGAAAAACATCATAGGGCTCTCCTATGGCTCCTATCTTCTAACCCTGACTGCACCAACCTCTCTATCCGCTGGTTGGCTGCCTATTTGATTTGCTGCCAGCACGACTGACAGTTCCTCCTTTCTCTTCGCTCAAATATCTTCTGTTTCTTTCCATTAATCGGGAGTTCTACTACTTGTTTTCTGCCACGCTCTTCCGCCACCTGTGCTTGCTCCCGCAATAGCTGCACCACCTATCCCCTACTCCTTTGCAACCTTGACATATCTCTGCCTACTGTGGTTGCATTCTGCCACATACTAGCCACAAATCAAAAGTTTTTTAATTTCAAAACAAGGGCCCCAACACCTATGGTTCTTGGCAAGTGAAGCATATCTTCCTCCTTCTTAGATCTTTCCGGACTTCATCATCAAGAGGCTTCTTGTATGAGCTCTCCTTGGAAGGATCAAATTTCTCTTCCTTTCCTTTAGAAGGGAAAGAGGGCTTATTCTGAAAGTTTTCCTTTGCTTTTGGCAAGGCAGCTTGAAGGTATCTAGCCCTCTCAATGCCAGCATGCAAGGTAATGGACTTGGTAGATTTAACCAACCCATGCAGAGGTTCATCAAAGTCATCGATGAACATGTACACCCTCCTTGTTGCAGACAGATCAGGAACCATAACAGATAATCTCAGAAATTCAGAGATATCAGACTATGCATTACCTGACTGCTTCAACTTTGCAAGGCTCATGAAAGGTGCTTCTAGATCCTTTCTGTCAAACCTCTCCACCAGCCTTCTAGTAAACTCAGAATAGGCAGTCACATTGGCATGTCCCAATGTAAACAATTCATGGAACCACCAGTTGTGTGCTTCACCTTCAAAGTATAGTGCTACAATCTTGATAGCTTCCATCTTAGGGACTTTGTTCAACTGAAAGTAGATATCTAGATTTTCTACCCATGCTTTGGTAGAACTAGTGGATGACCCATCAAAGTTGAGTAAAAAGAATCTGCCCATAGAGTGATGTCGATCATGATTCTGTGTGAATCCACCATATCTATACTAATGCCTTGGTATTCTTTCATCCTTGAGGTGAAAAAACTCTTGAAAACTCAAGTGGTCCTTGAATATCTGATTTTGAGACTCATACTCTTCAAAGTATTCTTCAAGGGATGCTTTCTCTTGAGGCCCTTCATTCTCCACAACCAAGAAAGTAGTCACAGTAGAGAGTTGTGGAGCTTGTGGCTAGTTCACTGGTTGATCATTCCAGTGGTGAGACATGCCATAGCTTTCTCCAGGATGAAATCTCCTATGATATTCCTTGATCCTTTCCATTCTCATCTCTTTGATCTCTCTAGAAAGATCTTCAATGGCTTTCAGAAGGTTTTTTGCAAACTCCTTCACATCTTCATCGCTTCCAGATTCAGGGGCATTTCCCTTGTCTTTATCATCATTGGTGTAATCAAAATTCTTCTGTATTCTTCTCAGATACCTCTTCTCTCTGTCAGTGAGGTACCCCTCTTCTTCTGAAGACATCTTGGCTCTTCAAGAAATCAAAGCATAGGTTGTTCCAAGATGGTTGCTCTGATACCACTGTAATATCCCCAAATGGGAACACTCAGCAATACCTGCTAGAATAACACACTTTTCATAAGTATGTGCACTAAAATGAGTTTTTAGCCCCTAGCTCCGTTAGATCTGGAGATCTAGCATCTAAATCCAAAAGGAGAGAAAAAAAAAATCAAACTAGGTGAGGTAAACAGGCCTCCCACACCTAGTATAGCTAAAAAACAACCAAGAATGGGGTTGTAGCAATATGCAACAATACTGCAAGAAAATAATGCATTTTTTGAGAGCATGATCAGGAGACCAATAAGAGGGATTGAATTTCATATATCCAGCAATAAATTAGATCCATAATGAGGCCCTTACAGTATACAACAGAATGTAGAAGACAAGAATAGAAGAAATTCCTCAAGAAAGCCGCAACACATGTATTGACTGCAAAATAGCTTGACAACGTTATTTATAAGAGTTGCAGCATGTTGTATATTACACTCCAGATATAGAGAAGATATGTGTACAAAACATCAGATCTATTTTAGATCTGTACACTAGAAAGGCTCATTTACAAGATCCCCTTGGGATTTTGATCAAAACATGCAACACAAAGAGTAGATATGAGATCTAAAGTAGCAGCTTGCAATATTCCAAAATTTGCAAGCAGCAAATTGGAATATTAATTTTTTCTTATGTCATCTAGGAGATGAATAAAAGAGGTAAAAGGCCCATGAGTAGGAATAAAATCCCTCATAGTGTGAAAGGGATCAATGGAGTAGCTTAATTTTGCACGTTCCAGTGTGAAAAGGGTCAAATGCATGAGGAGAAGGTCAATTTTGACCAAGTCAGCAGCGCTGCCTAAGAGGTGTAGCTTGCATGAGAAGACAACGCAGTTTTGGAGGGAGAAATATTATTTGTGGAAGAAACCCTACTGTGTGGGGTCCAAGGCAAAGAGACATTCACTTGCATAAAAGGAGGAAGATGCAGCCATAGTGGGACATCTTTGAGTATATTGATATTTGTCTATTTAGAATATTTGTAGTCTCTGGTTTTTTAGCTGAATTGCAATGCTACTTAGCACGAGGTATTCCTGCTTAGTATTTCCTATCCTTCTTGAGAGGCCTCTTGAAGGATTTCTCTTCATTTTCTCCACATATTGGCTCAAGGCCAAAGCCACTTCTTCAGTCACTGCATTATTTCTGCTGAAGTATAATGTAGTGTTGCTGGGTGTTGCAATGGAGGGTTCCACAACACCTTTCCTTGGCTCATGTTTCAGAGGAGGGAGCTCCTATTCCTCTGAGAGGTTAGTGAAGGAGGTTTCTGAGCTGATTGCACATATTTGGTACCAAGCCAAGCATTATCTATTTCCTACAGTGCAATCTAGCTCCTTGACTGAGTTATTTTTGAGCATATTTGCAGTGGGGGTTGCACCACTACTTTGGAGGGAAAGATATTTAGGGATTAGATCAGCCTTTCTCCTGAGAGATCCATTGGATGAGATTTATGCACCATATGTAGCATCTTTGGCTATCTTCATCCATTTCTATTTTCTGAGTTGTAGCTGCTACCCAGCAACTCTGGCATTTCTGCAGATTTGCCAATTTCATGTATATTGTAGCCAATCCTTCCAAGAATTGTGTATTATTACTCTAATAGTTCTTTCAGGGGTTGATAGCTTGATACCCCTCATTTATTTGAGCTGATATTGTTATATCATTCTACTATCATGTATTTTGTTGCATTGTCTCCAATAAACTGCGTTATTTCAGCTAGAGCTTTCCATATGTGGTAGTGTTGATTCATTTCCTTGTACATGTTCTATTGAGGCTCTAATTGCCTATATTGAGTGATTGATTCCTCAAGAATTGTACTCTGTTGCTGCTATATTGTACACTTGTTGGCTATTTACATCTTCATGTACTCAGGCTTACCATAATAATGTTGTCATTCCATTTTATGTTCATGTATTGTTGCAGTCCCTTCATTGGGCACCTTTTGAGGACATCTAAGTGTGGGAGATCTATTTAACCCACTTAGAATGATTTATTTGGAGCCTCCCCTTGGATTTAGCACTTAGACACATTTTTATAAGGGATCCAGGTCCTGGTTTCAATTATTGTAGCATCCATTACTGGAAAATGCATTTTCCAGTCATGCCTTGCTAGTTGTTCTAGATTTGGAATGTTACAGTGGTATCGAAGCATAGTCTTGGCTCAACCTGTGAGTCTAAGCCAAAGAGATCAGAATATTGAAGAGGATGGGTTTCATCTCATCATATTTTAGATCCATGAAGAACCTCCTTAAGGAGGATAAGAAAAAAGAAGAGGAAGAACCATGCACTTCCTATTCTCATCAAGAAGGAGACAAAGAAATAAGCAGGAAAAAGACTCCATCTTTTGGTGAAGGAAAAGGGGATAGTCTCACAAAGATTCTTCCTAAATCTATACATATTATTCATGAATATTTCTAGAATATCTAGAGGGATATGTGTGAAGAATATCCAGAAGAGTTTGAATCTAAAGAAAACTCTATATTGACATATGAGGAGTGTGAGCAAGCAGCTACACACCCTAATACACAGCGCAGTCACATGCCCAAGATTGCCGGAAGAGAGATGGAAAGAGAAGAAAAGGTTGCTAGGAGGGAAAATCTTAGTGATTTCTTGAAGGATTATGAGTCTCAAACTCATAAATTCAGAGATCATCTCAATTTTTTAGATTTTTACAAGATGAAGGTGAAAGGAAGAGAGCAGTAGGATATATTTCATCTATCTACCTTTGAGGGTTCACTTACATGTTCATCCAAAGTTTGGGTGGAGGAGTTAGAGACCTTCTTGCAGCAGCACCAAATTCCAGAATCAGAATCTATCAAAGTTGCAGCACTGCATATGAGAGGTAAGGCCTATGCTTGGTGGATCTTTGAATCCTTTTCTTTGAGAAATGTAAACATTGCATCCAATGCTAGTTTCACTAAAGCATTAGTGAAAATATTTGATAGAAGGATTCATGAGACACATATGGTGGAGGTAAACAAGAAAAATCAAGCAAAACCCTTGCATGAAAACACAATTCCATTTCAGAAAACCATGGAAGAGGCTGAAATCTTGCACCATACTTTTCCGGAAGAGAAACTTCCATCTCACACCTTTGAGCAAAGGAGAATGGAGATATTTTTTTCAAAAATGGATCCAATCATTGGATGGTTGCCCATGCATGTTGTATAGATTGAGGGCAACAACGTTGTCATGTCTAGATATTATCTAGTACCTCATGCAGAGGGAGGAGGAGCTCTTGCTCCAAATAGAGGGATGCTTGCATCTTTGCAAGAAAGTTCCCAAGATCTCATGTGTGGAGATCAAGGCACAACTCATGTGCCATTTTTGAGGAGGTGTGGAACCATGGAGACACAAGGAGGAGATAGGGATAAGACCCAACATCATGATATGAGGAGTACACATCCCTATTCATTTCTAGAGGTTGATGCACCTAAGAACGTTATTGGATTGCACAGTGGAACCATGGATAGATTTATTCATTCATATATGTAGTCACCTCTTGATGATGATGTCTCATTGCATGGAGACATTTTTCCAGGGAGACCACTGGATCAGCAGAGGAGGATGGATGCTTCATCATTTGAGGCACCACTCAGTGATTTCAGAGGAGTGGGAACCTTGGGAGAGCTTGATACAATGCTCGGGGTCTGGGGTAGACTCAAGGAGAGAGACAAAATTCTCTCAACATCATCAATACCCACTTCCATTTCAGATTCTGCACTGTGGCAAAATCAGCAGGGGAAGGATAGAAGCCTTCCAACTTGCATCTTTGACATGGGAGATGTCAAATAAGAGGGCATCCATATGACAGATGTTCCTCATGAGAGATCATCAGCGTTGTCACTATGGAGGATAGATCCATATTGGAACTCCCAGTTGTTGGTGGAGTATTCCAAGGATCTTTTCACTTTCATGAGCTTGGATGATCAGTTGCACGAGGAGGGATATTCAGTCTGAGATGAGGTCATCTTCTATCATGGTATGATCTTCTTTCCTAGAGCTTCCAAGCTCAAGGAGAAGTTGCTACATGTAGCTCATGAGGATTTCCTTTTCATCCCCACTTGTTCTATGAGAGCATACCACACCATCATGGAGGGGTATTTTTGGATGGGCTTTGAGGAGGAGATATATCAACATATGAGGAGATGCATGTACCAGATGGAGATGGAGGAGAGAAATGACTCTTTGAAAGAGTTAGCACAACCACCTCTTTTCCCTTTGGAGATGAGAGGAGACTCACTTATGAGCCACTCCACTTGTATGAGCAGGAGATATGGTAAGGGTAGTCATTATTATTTACATGATTATTTGTATGATGTATGTATGCATCCCTTAACCATACATGTGCAGGATGATGATCCAAGGAGGAGAATTCTTATTTATAGACCACATGGTTTAGATGAGGCCATAAGCATGGTTGATGGCCATTCCCTAAGAGGACTTGGGGAAGAAATATATTATGGAGGACATTCTCATTGTACACCTTACATCATTCACTTCCTCCATACTTATGAGGAGATTGGAGCAGTAGGAAAGTGGTTGAGAAGCCACACTTTTTATCAGTCTCTATTGCAGTTGAGGGTCAAGCTACGCTAGTTGCACTTGAGGGACCATTGTCCTTCTCATTTGTTACATATGGAAGTAAATATGATTCTCGTTTTTTCTCCCTATGGCTCTACTATTCATGTTTTTATGAGGAGCATGCTTGGGAGAGAGACACATTGGGTGAATGTGTCCTTTGAGGGAGAAATTCCTTACACTTTTTGCACTACATGTTTTAAGGGGAGCATGGGATATGATATGGTCACCTTGACAACACATTTTTTTCCTTATGAGGTGAGCCATATGATGGATGAGATGCCATATGATGATGACTACCAACTCATCATATATGGGGATATTTGGGCCAGCATGATTTGCAACGTTGGAGGAGAGGTCTTTGGAGATTCAGTCCTCATCTTACCACTTGAGGGAAACTTTATTGCAGCCCAGGATCAACAGAAAATATACACTTATCATAAGTGGAGAGATGGCCAGCGTGGGGTAAGCTACATTATCTACCATGTGCATAATTTCAGCCCACCTACTTTGCCGGAGCCAAAGGTGGAGGACAGTTTTCAGGAGTTGCCTAGTTGGGAGGTGACTCACTTTGCATGGCTCATAGCTTGGTGATGGAGGATTCATATGGGAAAGATAGTTCCCATTATATTTAAGATCCCATTATTCAAAGGGACCTCTATATATCACTTTTCTATCCTCTTGAGTATTTCACCTTTACATGATGGTGGCTTCATAGCTAACTTGCATGCTGAGGAGGAGAAATGTGGAGGCTTGATTGTTGAGATAGCATCACTTCACTTAGAGGAGATAATCATACATGGATGCTACAAGGAGAGGAGGAGAAATAACTAAGTATATCCTTGCACTTGCTTGAGGACAAGCAATCTTTGAGAGGGGAGGACTGTAATATTCCAAAATTTGCAAGCAGCAAATTGGAATATTAATTTTTTCGTATGTCATCTAGGAGATGAATAAAAGGGGTAAAAGACCCATGAGTAGGAATAAAATCCCTCATAGTGTGAAAGGGATCAATGGAGTAGCTTAATTTTGCACGTTCCAGTGTGAAAAGGGGCAAATGCATGAGGAGAAGGTCAAGTTTGACCAAGTCAACAACACTGCCTAAGAGGTGTAGCTTGCATGAGAAGACAACGCAATTTTGGAGGGAGAAAGATTCTTTGTGGATGAAACCCTAATGTGTGGGGTCCAAGGCAAAGAGACATTCACTTGCATAAAAGGAGGAAGAGGCAGCCATAGTGGGACATATTTGAGTATATTGATATTTTTCTATTTAGACTATTTGCAGTCTCTGGCTGTTCAGCTGAGTTGCAGTGCTACTTAGCATGAGGGATTCCTGCTTAGGATTTCCTCTCCTTATTAAGAGGCCTATTGAAGTATTTCTCTTCATTTTCTCCACATCTTGGCTCACGGCCAAAGCCACTTCTTCAGTCACTGCGTTATTTCTACTGAAGTATAACGTAGTGTTGCTGGGTGTTGCAGTGGAGGGTTCCACAACACCTTTCCCTGGCTCATCTTTCAAAGGAGGGAGCTCCTATTCTTCCGGGAGGTCGGTGAAGGAGGTTTTCAAGCTGATTTCACATCTTTGGCACCAGGCCAGGCATTCTCTATCTCCTACAGCGCAGTCCAGCTCCTGGACTGCGTTATTTCTGAGCATATTTGCAATGGGGGTTGCACCACTACTTTGGAGGGCAAGATCTTCAGGGATTGGATCATCCTTTCTCCTGAGAGATCCATTGGATGAGATTTATGCACCATATGCAGCATCTTTAGCTATCTTCATCCACTTCTATTTTCTGAGTTGCAGTTGCTATCCAGCAACACCGACATTTCTACAGATTTGCCAATTTCATGTATATTGTAACCAATCCTTCCAAGGATTGTGTATTATTGTTGTATTAGTGTTTTCAGGGGTTGAGAGCTTGCTCCCCCTCATTTATTTGAGCTGATATTGTTATATCATTATACTCATGTATTTTTTTGCAATGTCTCCAATAAACTGCGTTATTTCTGCCAAGGCTTTCCATATGTAGCAGTGTTGATTCATTTCCTTGTATATGTTCTATTGAGGCTCTCATTGCCTATCTTGAGTGATTGATTCCTCAAGAATTGTACTCTGTTGCTGATATATTATACACTTGTTGGCTATTTACATCTTCATGTACTCAAGCTTACCATAATAACGCTGTCATTCCATTTTATGTTCATGTATTGCTACAGTCCCTTCATCGGGCACCTTTTGATGACATCTAAGTGTGGGAGATCTGTTTAACCCACTTAGAAGGATTTCTTTGGAGCCTACCCTTGGATTTAGCACTTAGACAAATTTTAATAAGGGATACAGGTCTTGGATTCAATTCCTATAGCAGCCATTACTGGCAAACGCGTTTTCTAGTCATGCCTTGCTAGTTGTTCCAGATTTGGAATATTACACAGATTTGCAGTAGTATTCAGAAATTTCTGAATATGATTACAATAGAAGAATATCAGATCTGTACAGAACATGGATCAGAAATATAATCCATGGATCACCATAGTGAAGGGCAGAACCCCAACACCAAAGATCTCTCCTCAAAAAGTGTGACAAAACACCCTGCAACTTCCTTATTGCAAATAACGCAGTCCTGGAAGGAAAACTACGCTATAGGTTGAAGCACTAGATTGGACTGATGCCAAGATCTGAAATATTAGCTCCAAAGGATCAGAATTCTCTTTCCCATGGGATAGAAGACTTTCCCAGTGAAAAGAGGCCCTGGAATGGCCTAGATCTGAGTAGATCTAGCCTCTATTTGCTACAGCTTACAAGGACAACCAAACCATCAACAAGATATGCGTTGTAGTTGGAAGATGAGCTTGGCCAAATTCCTGATAATGGGTGAGATCAACAAGACTGTTCCAAGAGATCCTCAATGGAAGAGGTGGGATTCTCGAACAGGAACACCCTAGTGCTAAAAAACACTATCCTCAGCTAAACAACAGAGAATGATACATGTCTAAACAGACAATATATTCAGAAATATGCACAATCAATAACCTTCTTCTATTGTGCTCCTTTTATTCTTATAGGAAAAAATTCTTGTCAAACCCTAAACCATCTCAATGATTTAGCTGCATTCACATGAGAAGCCTCCAACTAAAATTGTGTTGTTCCTATAGGAGATTCACTGTATCTAGAAAGCACTGTTGATTTCGTCCTGGTTGATTTGGTCAAGTGCTCCAGTCTCTTTCACACCTAAGTGTGCTTATGTAAGTAGCCCAGATTTGTCCATGTTCACATGTGGCATCGATTTATTTTTCTAATTTGGAGTTTTATTGATCCTCCTTACATTTTTATTCATGAAACAAAATATTGAAACAAAATTGTATATTCCCATTAGCTTGGGCTAATTGGGAATATTACAAACCTCTTTACCCTGATATCTGTGTAGGTTCCGAATTTCTATGTGCATAGACTCTGGTTGACTTTGAATTTGCATCTTTCCGAATTTAGCATCTTATCTACGTGCAACTTCCCATTTCATAGCAAATTCCAGATCTTCGGCCTGAGAATCAATCTTTTTTTACCCATAGGTTGGCATAGTTGTGGCAAGAGAATGGCAGTGAACCATTCCTTATGACGCTTATCATCATAAAAAAAAAAATCCTTCACTGATGGTGTGCTTTAGTCATTGGTCAGCTTCCCAAATCGATTCCATCGGCCCTTGTTTGATATCTTTTAATTCTGTCATGCACTGTGAGTGGGACTTCATCTTCCTGAATTATTTTTTGAAATCATCCTTAATCTACACAACAATGGGATCAACGTTCTAAGCTAGATATCCCATGAACCATTATAACATGTGATCTTCTAATGCCATAGCTAGCCGTGCTCTCTTGATAGTATCAATAGTAACATTTTGCGCAGTCCATAATGCATCAGCCACAAACCAAAACCTATCCATATCCTCATCTCCCACCCCCTTAAAGGTCTGTAGCTTCATATGTGTGGCCATATCTTCTACAGGTGGTGGTGGTGGCAGGGTAGGAGATGTCTTACCCCTATGCAAGTTTGACTGTGGCATAGCAGGAGGGCTACCTTCAATGCACACAGCATCACTATTCTCCATGTCAGGTTAATTTCTCAGAGGACTATATACATATTTTTCCCCTCTTTGATTGACTCGATAGTATTCTATGCTACTCCTAATAATTTATATCTTATCAGGGGTCATTCATTCACTATGGCTGCACAAAACACCTTTTCACACAATAGCATCTTAATCAATAGAGGCAGAGAACATATGAATTTACCTCTCAATCCCTTGAAAAATATCCTTTCAACTTCAAAATACAATAAAAACCGATCTACTGAAAATTCTGTCACAAACCCACCTAAGATGTTGTCAACCCAGTGATCTATAGTTCGGGTGATGGAATTATTAGTCTGATCCAACTTTTGGATCAATTCAGGCATCCACTGCGTGACCTTATCATCCTTCCAATAGGCTTAGAACTATTCTAGTCTTGATAGCCACTCCTGTAATTCATGCGAAAAGGTCACAAAGAAGATCTCGTGAACCTCTGTGAAAATATACTTCGGTTTCCAATCTTCAGTAGACAACTTCTTACTTATGTTTTCTTTAAAGGGAAAATATTGAATTTTCTTCTCAATCCATTCCTCTAATTCATGCCTTGATGGCTGCCACATCACCTAATCTCTCTCAAAATGATCATGGTCCTAGCAATGGAACCATTTGTTGGCTTGAGTGGTTCTGACCCAAGTTCAGAGTTAAGGTTAACCAACAAAACCCTCTTCATTAGGGGAACTTTGAGGTCTAAAATGGGCCTCCTAAGAAAAATGTACAACCAAAATAAACTTTATAAGAACCAATAAGGTTCAAGGTAATGATGTCAACCATGGGGGATGACTCACCATTTTTTAAGTAAAAAATTCAAAATAATAGAAAATAATAAAATAATAAAACTAATTTTTTCAACTTATATCCCAAATTTTTTACTGAAATTTAGAGTGGAATTACTTATTGAATGAAAAATTTAATTCCTCATCCAAGGAGTACCCATGTTACATACTTTCTATGGATCCTACTACATGAAAAATGAGAAATACATGAAAAACATGATGGCAATCACATTTTTCATGTATTTCTCATTTTTCATGTAGCAGGGTCCATTGAAATTATGCAACATGGGCACTCATTGGATGAGGAATAAAATTATGCATCCAACAAGTGTTTCCACTAAAAATTTGAGTAAACCCATAGGGACATAATTTGAAAATACAAGTTCAAAAAATATTTTTTTCTTTTTTCCCTCTAAAATTTGATGATGTAATCTAATATTATTTTATTATTTCCACTATTATTTTATAATTTCCTTAGGAGGCCCATTTTAGACCTTAAATTTCCCCTAATGATTACTGGTCCTTTCAACAGTGAGCTGCTTGCGCAAGTCAAACTCTCACCTGAAGTAGTATGGAGGGGTGTTGGAACTAGGTTTCACACCCTCAGAGAGAATAAAATGATGTCAGTGTATTCAAATATAAAACAGTTGCAATCGGACCTTCACAATAGAAGCCTTGATAAAAAACCCTAACTAGACAGATTTAGGTCAATTTACACAGGTTATCTTGCACACAAACAGTTACAGATCTGCAATCCCTTCCAATAGTCCTTAATACATAACAATAGTGTTCAATAGCAATAGATCCATAGATTCACCAGTCATTTAAGGTAAAATACAGTCGTGCAACATATCCAAACAATGATACACAGTAATCAGAAATAACATGCAAAAACATATCATAAAGCAAATGACAGATGCATTTGATACTCACATACCATCCAAAAACATTACTTTATTCATTCATAGTTCATATCTTCCTTACAACACCTTCATTCTACCTGTGCACACAGCCATCAGGGTCCGCACACAACAAGACTAAGGTCTCCATGCACACATCCAGCAAGAACCTTCTAACCCAGACAAGTTTTCTCAAAACATCAAAACATAGTAAAATCTCTTACGACATGTCTTCTATCAGCTCGATCTAGACTTCTATTTATACTTTTAGCCTGCGCTCATCTAATTTTTGCAAACTGTGGTTTACGTCCCCCAGTTCTAACCTTTTACCCATTACAACTCATGAGGGGATTTGACCCACCCCAAAGCCCCTTGACCTGTGCTACGCACGACTAAACTTACAAAAATATTCCAAAAATATAGTATTTTCATCAAAATTCAGTCGTAAGGGACCTCGCTCCAACAATCATTAAAACTTTGTTTAGGTTCTTACGGTTCCACATATATGCCTTAGGTGCGACTTCACTTGCTTGTAGGTGTTACCAAAAGGGCTTGCATCTGAATAGGTTTTGTTGGAAAATTCATTCAAAACTCGAGTCTACCCCTAGTGCTCCAAAAACTGGTTCGGTTGTTGGGACCATGATATACAACTGAAGGGGATATGGATACCTACTAAGGGGTAAATACAATATTTGTTTGAGGAAAAATTACATGTTTTGTTTTATAGAATAAGCCAGAAATCAACAAATCAGCCCTGAAAAGTGGATGCAAAGATATGGTTTTATGTATTTTCATGAACTATTATTTTCTAATTTTTCGATGGTATTATTCAAGTGGTTATAAAGTTTGGAATAGGAGAAAAACATTTGGGGTCATGTTGTACCACATAGTTGGACTCAAAAATTGATCCATAGGGTGAACTCTATAAGCAAAAAGGTTTCTCTCACAATTTATTTTTGTTTGAATAGTGTACAGGAAGGCTATATTGTTGAATTTATGGTGGAGGGTACTTAGTGATACAATGCAACTAAAAAAGAGTTATTTAAGGAAGAATGAAGAATAAATTTTATATCATTGCATACATGGATAAAAATGGTTTTGTGTGATAAATGATTGATGGCATTGGAATCTAACAACATGAGTAGCTAAATTTATTTGTATCCAATGGGGAGAGTGGGGGCTAAGTAGAGGGTGACCTAAGAAAAAATGGAGGTGTGGCATGTATTAGAGAGAAAATAAAGACTAGATGAGCTGAGGATGTCAAGGCATCATAGGGATAAAGGTGCAAAGAATTCGAAAAGAGTAAGAGAGTGTACATCATTTTTGGAAGAAAGTGAGACATAGAGGATGAGTGGAGTGTTGCATAGTGGGATGAGATTCCAATGCACTGGAGAGATAAGGAAAATGCATACATCAAAAACTAAAATTGTAAGAAGGAAACACGATGGTGAGGATCGGGATCATTTGGAGTTTAGAGAACAAGAATAAGGTGAAAACATCAAATCACCTACACGACAAAATACCATGCGAAAGAGGTAATGGAAGATAATGCAATGTAAATAATTTTAGGACAAGGAATAAAGAATTAAATAATAATCCTAGATTAGGAAAGGAAGATCCAATGTATCCCAATGACCTTACCCAAGCCATAAATTATGTTGAACCCACAACCCCACATGCATATCCAAATCAAGAGGCAATATCATCTGATATTTTGCTGCATAAAATATTAGTCAGTGAAGGAAGTAAGGATAGTAGTGAAAAAATTCAAAGTAGTGAAAGTATTGAAATGGAAGGGGAGGACCCTAAGATATTAAAAAAAAACATTTAGGGGGAGTATCACTAGGTACGACCACACAATATACCATGGAAGGAATTGATCCAACCTTAAGAATGCCTTGGTATCATGTTATAGTGATAGAGGATCTCGAACAACATCAGTTTGTTTGTTAGGATATATAGATGGTTAAATAGGTTAAGGATGATCGTACAAAGGTTACACAGTTGGAAACCACTTTCAAATACGACACACTTGGTATATAAAATATAATGATACTACACTAGTAGGGAAAGCTAGGTCATTGATATACATTAGGAAAGCATTGCTAAAGGAATTTTAGAAGCCAAAATATAAGTCTTTAGGTTTTATAAAAATGAAATAAATAAAGAAGAACACTAATAAACTAGTATGGGACTTCAATTTCACCTCCCCTACATATTGGGAATCACAGACAAAATCACTCAAATTTTAAAAAAGAATAGTATTGGAAAAGTTCACCTGCCCTACATATTGGGCATCACAAACAAAATATCTCACATTTAAAAAAAGAACAGTATGGGAAAAATTCTCCTTCCCAACATATTGGGCATCGCAAAAAAAATATCTCACATTTAAAAAAAGAACAGTATGGGAAAATTTCACCTCCCCTACATATTGGGCATCGTATAAAAATCTCTCACATTTTAAGAAATAGTAGTATGGGAAAAGTGCACCTCCCATACATATTGGGCATCATAGAAAAAATCTCTCACATTTTAAAAAGAACAGTATGGGAAAAGTTCACCTCCCCTACATATTGGGCATCACAGACAAAATATATCACATTTAAAAAAAAAAAAGTATGGGAAAAGTTCACCTCCCCTACATATTGGCCATTAGAAACAAAATATCTCACATTTTAAAAAAGAATAGTATGGGAAAATTTCACCTCCCCTACATATTGGGAATCATATAAAAAATCCCTCACATTTTAAAATAGAACAGTATGGGAAAATTTGACCTCCCCTACATATTGGGCAGCACACACAAAATATCTCACATTTTAAAAAGGAATAGTATGGCCAAATTTCACCTCCCATACATATTGGGCATCGCAGACAAAATATTTCACATTTTAAAAAAGAACAGTATGGGCAAAGTTCACCTCCCCTACATATTGGGCATCATGGACAAAATCTATCACATTTTAAAAAGAACAGTATGGGAAAAGTTCACCTCCCCTACATATTGGGCATCACAGACAAGATCTATCACATTTTAAAAAAGAACAGTATGGGCAAAGTTCATGTCCCCCACACCTAAACCTTGTCTTGTCTATTGGATGCATGGAGGAATTACTATTTATTTTCACTATTTAACTACTTTCACTGCATAGATCTAGTTTTTTGCACCATTTGTTCTAACTATTCCTTGAAAATCCAAAGAGTTAAGCAGCCATTTATGTTGTTAGGGATGTTTGTCACACACTGCTAAAGTAGGTTCTTTTCGTACAGTTGCATTAATAATTTATGCTAACAAATGGTGACTCCACTAGTGTAATTCAAATTCTTGCATGACCATCAACTTTAGCAACAAGGGTTTTTCTTCAATTTTTTTTCAATCTCTTCATGTTTTTTTTTTTAAATTTATGCCCTAATTCAGTTTAAAGTCTAACTTCCAGATGTTTTCTGGTGTTTTCTGCAGGTAACAGGTATCAGTTGCTAGAGATGACACATTTTATACAACCTTCTGCTCAAGAACCAAGGAGCATCAAATCTCACTTTTCAGCTCAAATAGTGGGAGTTCCCCCTAAAATCACACTTTTTTTCCCATAAAATGCAATTTCACCTGTCCACGGGTTAGAAACCGCGATCTAGAATCTTTTTCTGAATTTTTTTTACAACTATCAGGGTTTGCCAAGAGCACTAATTTGGGTTGTCTGACCTCTGTTTCGGCCTATCTTAGGCCTGGATATGATCATTTTATCTCTTTGAAGTAGAACCAAGATCCTTAGGGTTTTAGGACAATTCCACCTTTTTAGGAGGAGTTAAGCTGAGTAGGTAGTCTGAGGTTTGTAACGCTTTCATCTATTGTTTTAGGGTCTGATCCATTATTTCTACAAATCATTTCGAATAGGTTATTTTTACATCCAAAGCCCTCTCCTAAGTTTTTTTTTTGGTATTTTCCTTAGGGTCCCTTTGTTTGCCCTAGTTTTTCAACCTTTATCCTTATCTATTACAACAATTTTCCCCTCTGGTTTCTTGTTGTTTTCTGCGTCATTTCTATCATTATAGAGTCATTAGATCCATGTCCCTTTGACATTATATCTCTTGGCCATTATTTTGTGTTTTGATTAAATTTCGCCCCCTTGTCATCTGGCTGTTTTAGAGCCTTCTTTGGGTTGGGATTTATGTAGGATTATTTTTTTATTTTCCTGTCATTTCAGTTTTAGCTACAGTACTTCAGAATTTTTTATTTTTCTTTACACAACCATCTGGGCTTAATTAAAATTAACACATGGCTTGCCCACACTCACACCTAAAGAAAAGAGCTCTTCGTTTACACCGCCAAGCCGAGGCATAAACATCATAATTAATCAATATTCCTCACATATCCTTTGTTTATCACTATTCAACCTTTTCATGTCATTTGTGAGTTGCCATCATTGCGCCCCCAAGGCATTTATTGCAAAGACTCCAAGGCCTTCACCCTCAGTTTCTATTACGACGTCTTACTCCACCATGAAAGGTTCAAATTAGACCTCTACCAAGTCCCCATACAGACTTTGATTCTGGTTCATCTGGTTCTTCCTCTATTCTGACCCCGATTCTCCTCACTCTCATACCATAACCATGTCAGGCACTAATTTAGGTGCAGGACCTACACCTAGTGGTGGCCCTAGCCCTAATGCTAGAGACACTACTAGTGGAACTGCTACTGGAACCGTTCTGGCTACTCCTTTGCTACCTTTTATGGCATTTTTAAGCATTCCTGATTTTACCTAGTTAATCAATGACCCCATACTCCACAATGTAGGTTGGGTTGCTATGCAAAATAATATTCCTTCCGACATTCCTAATTTTGAAGGAAACATTGGAGAGGACCCTACTAATCACATCTACTCCTTAATATGTGGTGTTAGTCTAATTCCATCACCGATGACTTCGTTCCGCTTCAATTATTACAACATACGCTCACTAGAGAAGCTACGAAGTGGTATGTTGACTAGACTGTCACATCTCATACAACTTTTGCGACTCTTGCTAAATAATTTCTATCATATTTCAATTACCCCTCTATTATGATACTGGTACTGAGTTGTTGACCGCATTTCATCAATATTATGCCACCCGCCTTTCTAACCATGTCCAATAATGGTGTAGAAGAAGGAGCTTGTGTCGAGCTCCTAAACTTGACGACCATGTCTATATGGATTGGTTACTCATAATGTTGTTAGGCCCCATTGGTAAAGATGTCCCATCTCATTTTCCTCAGTCCAAGGAAGAAGCTCTCCAAGTCGCATTAAAACATGACTTGATCTACGCCCATTCTAGTTATGTTTATACCATTTTACCATATCTTCCTAGACCTTGTGGTGTCAACTCACTAGGGGCATCTTCTGCTTCCGACGATATCGTTGGATCTATCTCACATCCATATGCTACTCCTCACATGAGTTATGGTTATCCCTAGGGGGGGACCAGTTCCTTGAACACCTATATGCCCCAGGAAACTTATATCACCATCAAAGCACACCTTATACATTTTCCCAACTGCATCAGTCGAAGCCAAGGCCAGCTGTTTCTCAACCTATTTACCCAAATGTTACCCAATCTCCTTTCTATCCATATGCACAGACCGACGCTCCAGGCCCTCCAGCATCAGCAATGCAGCCACCAGTGCCTTCCCAACCTCGTCCATAAAAACCATCGCCTCCTCATGGTCAGGAGTATGTGCAAAAAAGTGCAACTAATCCTCCTAATTTGAATAAAAAGAATAAGGGGAAAAGAAATGTTGGAGTAGGGTCCCTTAGGACCGCAATTTTGATAAAAATATAGTATTTTTGTGATTTTGATTTATGTGCACTAAGAAATGCACATGTCAAGGGGCTTTGGGGTGGGTCAAAGCCTCTTCATGAGTTGTAATGGGAAAATGGGTAGATCTAGGAGTCTCAAACCATGTTTTGTGTAACTTAGATGAGCGTAGGCTAAAGATATAAACATAAGTCTACATCGAGTCGGATAGAAAAGTTCCAAGTAATTTTTGAAAAGATTATGATGTTCTAAGCTATGAAGATAATTTGTAAGTGTCTGAAAGGATTCTGCTGGCTATGTGCACAGAAACCTTAGTCCGACTGTGTGCAGACCCCGCTATCTATGTCCCTAGGTGGATCTAAAGAAGTGTAAAGGGTTTTACGATTGTTAATCAATAAAGAAGTATTTTGGGATAATTCTAAGTATAACGTGCATCTATGATATGTTTATGTGATATATTTTCTTACGATTTATGTTATCTTTAATTGCATCGGTTGGGTGCCTGATTTTTTGTCTTATATGAATTTTGAATGCATAGATCTATTACTGTAAGACCTGAATATCACTTTACTAGGACTTTTGAAGGGATTGCAAAGCCTTTATCTGTGTGTGCGTAGGATATTCTGCGTAATTTTACCTAGATATGACTAGTTAGGGTTTCTGTTGTGAAGGCAAGTCTGCTATTATTATAGATCTGAAGACACCCACATCATTTATTTCTCTCTCAGGGTATGGAAACCTGGTTCCAGCACCCCCCCCATACTTCTTCGAGTGAGACTTTGACCTGTGCAAGTAGGTCACTACTGAAAGGGCCGATAGTAAAAGGGTTTTATTGGTTAATCTTAACTCTGAACCTGGTTCAGGAACCCTCAAGCCAACAAATGGTTTTTTTGTTGGGACTAGGATCATTTTGAGAGAGATTGCGTGATGTGGTGACCATCAAAGCCTGAGCTAGAAGACTAGTTTGAGAATAAAATTCAAGAATTTTCCATTAAGTAACAAAGAGTAAGAAGTTGTCTACTGAAGACTGGAAACAAAAGTATATTTTCATAGAGGTTCACGAGATTTTATTTGTGACCTTTGTGCAAGAATTACAAGAGTGGTTATCAAGGTTAGTTGAGTTCCAAACCTGTTGGAAGGACGATAAGCTCACTCAGTGGACACTTGAATTGATCCAACAGTTACAGAAGATTGATAACTCCATCACCCGTACTATAGATCATTGGGTCAATGGAATTTGGGTGGGTTTGTAACAAAGCTTGCAGTAGATCAGTTTGTGTCATATTCTGAAGAAGAAAGGAGATTCTTCAATGGACTGAGTGGTAAATTCATACGCTCTATGTCTTTGCTGATTAAGATGTTATTGTGTGAAAAAGGTTTTTTTTTCAGTCACACTAAGTGAATGACCATAGATAAGCTATAAAGCACTACATGCAATAGAAAATGTTACCGGGTTAATCAGAGAGGAGAAAAATATGTATACAACCCTCTGAGAAACTCGTCTAATAGTGATATAGAGAGCGGTGAGGCTACGTGCATCGAAGGTAGCCCTCCTTCTACTCCATAGTCAAATTCACGCAGGGGTAAGACATATCCTACCCCACCTCCACCACTACTAGAAATATATATGGTTGCGCATATGAAGCTACCCACCTTCAAGGGTGTGGGAGATGAGGACATGGATAGATTTTGTTTTGTTGCAAATGTAGTATGGACTACACAAAACGTTAACACTGATGTTGTCAAGAGAGTGAAACTAGCTATGGCATTTGAAGTTCGTGCATTGGACTAGTTTATGGGATATTTGACTCAACATGACAATCCTACTGTTGATGAGATCAAGGATGCTTTAAAGCAGCAATTCAAAAAACCAAAGTCCTACTTACAGTATGTAACAGAGTTGAAAGATATCAAAAAAGAGCCAAATGAACCTATTTCGGAGGCAGATTAGAGGATGAAGCGAACTATCAGTTAGGGATGATTTATCTACGATGATAAGAAGCATAAATAATGGTTTATTTCCATGCTCTTGCCACATGTGTGTGGGCCTATGAATCAGCAGAAGTGTAATATTCCGAAATGGGTAAAGTAGGAATATAGTGCATAAAATGAAAGTAGTAGCAAGTATTTAATACATGAAACCATGAGGAAAATATAGAGCCATATTATTGATCATATATGTAGCAAATAAGTACAAAAAAATGAGGCACAAATCATAGAATGTGATCACATGTAATATTCCCAAATGGGAAAACTCAACAATAGATGCAAAAATAACGCATTTTTCAGAAAGATAAGCATCAACATAAAAATGCAGCCCATGGATCCATTATATTTGACATTATTATAACCATATCTTAAAGGAAATCAGAAAAAAATGGCTTTTTCCTAGTTAAACAGGCCTCCCATGCTCAAAACAGCCCAAAAACACTGAAACCCCAAGACTACTGCAAAAAGAAATTACTGCAAAAAGAGACAACACATTTATTTGAGGGTCTATACTCATAAATATAGAGAAAAAATAGATCTTCTCATGTATTAATCAATCAAGCTCAAAAACAGAGATCTAGTCCCTTTTACATAGATCCAAGATGACCCGGGAAGGGTTTCTTGACAAAAATGATATACATGAAATTTTTTGCTGCAGATCTATAGTTGAATCATGCTGTATGGATGAAGAACTGCATAAATATGGCTTATCATGTAGATAAATGGCAATAAACTCTCCTACTAGATTTTCGGGGAAAAGGTTGATCCTCCTCCTAGGAAACTAGCTCATAAAACAAGGGATTAAACCCCTCCATTGCAATACCTTAAGAAATAACGCAGTTTCTCCAAGGGACTATGCTGTTGCTGAAGGTGACTGCTTAGCTTAACACCAGATAATGGAAAATGTAGCACAAAGTGCTCTTCTTAGATTTCTTAAACAAGATCTCCAAGCAAGAGTGGAGAATTCCCGCATGAGAAAACCCTTGCACTAAATAGTGCAGCAAACTTAGCTAAACAACCAAAGGATGTAGAAATTTGAAACATACCACATACAAAATATAATCTTCAATCATGCCCCATATATTTTCCATTCCCTCCATTATATAGTTGACGAGCTTCCTCACCGAGGGTCCCACCTAATTATGAGGTTGCTTCCATGCAAAGGATCCTCCACCAAAATTACACTGTCTCCATTAGTTCCACTCATCTTTTTACAGTGCTGTTTGATTTAGTCAACCTTGATTGGATCTTTATACATTCTCTCTTTTCACACTCAAGGTGTCTTCATTTTGACTAGATAGATTGATCTTCATTCACATTGAGCTGTCTTTATTTAGGATCCACTCTTCATATAATAATGTTTTTGACTTGGTCAAAATTGACTTTTTCCACACATTTTAGACCCTATTCACACATGTGGATGCTTGATTTGTTTATTAACATGATACCTTTTCACATTATGAGGGATTTTATTCCTACTTAAGCAACTTATGAGCCTCCTTGTCCATTTATTCATCTAACTAGATTTTAAAAGAAAAATTAATATTCCTATTAGCTGCATGCTAATTTAGGAATATTACATCACACAAGCCTCCAATACATAAACACTCTCAAAAGTGAGATGTTGCTGCTATAAAAAATGCCAAAGAGCTGATACAACGCAGTCATATTAAGTATAACTACAGTTGGAGATCATACAATGAAATAAAAAAATACTAATATAGGCCACAATAGATACTAGACATACATATCTGAGCACTAGATCAGCTTTCCAAGACCACCCAAGAGGGTTTCCAGAAAATGCACACAATGTTCAAATGTAAGTTGCAGCCCTAGGGCTGAAGGTATGCTGTAGCAATAGAAATGAAAAGATATGGTTGAAGATGATGTAGGAACCTACAAATTTTCTCCAATAGATCCTCTGGATGAAAGAATGGCTCCTCCACTAAAGAAATCACCTCACAAATCAACCTCTACAGCCATCCCTGCAACTCCTCCCTAAAATAACATAGATCTGGACTGAAACTGCATTGTATGGGATAAATACTCCTTGGCTTGATGCCAAATATGTCAATAAATCCCAAGGGTCTTCTTTATAGGCCTTCCAATGGAAATAAACCTTCATCCACTACAAAACTAGCTCTAAAGACACCCAAAATGATCCTCCATTTCTGCACCCTGGAACACAGCACAATATTCTACAGAAACTATGCTGATGAAGAAAGTTGTAGCTCGGGCTGAAGCCTGAATGTGGAAATGTAGTACAATACTACTCCAATAGGTCTCTCAAGGAAAAAGATGGGATTCCCACTCGGGAACACCCTGTGCTAAACAACACTGCAAGCTCAACTAAATAGCTGAAGAATGCAAGAAGTCTAAACAGAACACATACCAAATAATAATCCAAAAACATACCCAATATGGCTTCCATCCTCTTCCTTATATAAGTTATGAGCTTCCTTACCCTTGGCCCCACTCAATTAGGTCACTACCTCCATGCAATCAATCTCCCTCGAAAATTTTGTTATTCCTCATTAAATGTCCATTCCTCCATAACAGTGCTATTGATTTGGTCAAAGTTGACCTGTTCAACATGTTCCAACCCCTGTTCACACTTAAAGGTTCTTTATTTAGCTGCTTAGAGGGTCTCCTTTCACACTTGAAGTGTTTTTATTGTTGCTAAGGTCATTTATGGGCCTCCCTACCCACTTATTCACCTACCTAGTGACAAAATAATCTATAATATTCCATTTATATGAAAGCTAAATTTTTGGAATATTACAGTCCTCCCCTCCATAATGTTGCTTGTCCTCAAGCAACTGTAAGGGTTGAGCAAGATTCTCCCCTCCTCCTCTTGTGGCCTCCTCCTCAAATAGTCTTCATTATTTCTTCAAATATTCTACAAAAATTCTGTCTCCCAATGGTTCCTTGTAAATGTGCAAGTTGGCCTTTGGTGGATAAACCAAATGTCTCTCATCATGAGAAAATTGAAGGTCTATATGGAATCCTTCTTGTTGTCCAATGGCCTCTTCAAGGTAGGAGTGATGAAAAGTATAAGAGATCTCATTCCCAATGAGAGACTTTCATATCCAGGCTATCATCCAAATGAAATGAATCACCTCCCAGCATAGTAATTCATGGAAAAGTTCCTCCCAAGTGTTCATGAAAGGCATTTCCCAAATTCTTCCAACAATCATATGGCTTACATCATAAAGAAATAAGTGATTTAATTTAGTGGGCATATCATCTTCCATACTCACCTTGAAGCATGAACCATAAAAATTGTGGGAAAGGTCATTCCCAATGGACACATCCAACCAATGTGCCTTCCCTCCAATCATGTTCCCAACAAAGATAAGAACATCATCATCATATGGGATCACAATAAAATTTATGCTAGCTACCATGTGTAGTATTGGGGAAGGGAAATGGTCCCTCAAGTGCAACCAGTGCAATTTTCCTCCTAACTACCATAGAATATGATATAACAAGTGTTTCCCCCACCACTTGTTTTCTGCCCCATTCTTATTGCATGCTTGGATAAGGGGTATGATGTTTGGTGTTAATGAAGCACACCATGAAGAATACATCATCTCACAAAAATATTCTAGGGAGTGGCCAAAATTATCACTGCTCATGGCCCCAAGTAGCCCATGAAGCCAATAAGAAAGAGTGCCCCTTCTTGGAACAATGCCCTGCACATGAGTGTTAAGAAAATGAAAGTATATAGTAAATATATCATGATGCTTAGAAATACAATCCTTACCATACACTTGGTTCCAACTAGTGAGGTAGCTCATGGATGAGCTCCCTCTCACACCCAATGAGTGAGGAGGTAGTGATGATATCTCTTTCCCAAATATATGCCTCTCCTTAACCTACAAACAATCTATGCAATTTCTCATATGATATGAATTTCATCTTTGAAGCCTTCCCACATGAATCCCTCCAAGAGAGTATGGTATGCTCTAATGAAACTAGTGGGATTGGAGAGTAAGACCTTATAGGCTGCATGTAGTAGTTTATCCTTGAGCTTTGAGGCTCTAGTCAAGAAGATCCTACCCTAATAAAATATGACCCCATCTCTCATTGTATGTCTCCCATCTGAAAATTGGTCATCAAGTATCCTACATGTAATGAGATCCTTGGAGTATTCCACCAATAGCTGGGATCTCCCATAAGGATATAAAATCTCTAATGACAACATTACTAATCTATATTGTGTAGCCTATTTCATGTGATTTCCCTCTTCCTTGACATCTCCCATGCCAAAGTCAAGCACTGGTATGTTGCAGACATGTTCCTGCTGCCCCTCTTGTAGCTTCTCATGCTCAAGTGAAGGTTGAAGCTTTTGGAGGCTAGTCTTCCATAGGAAGCTTTCACCTCTCCAAAATCCCCTAATTCTAGCCAATGCATGCATGAGTTGCCACCATCCTCTACCAAAATGGGAAGATTCCTTCCTATGTCGAAGTATCCTCTAGTCCTCCAAAGCCATGGAGTGGTCTCCTTTCACCATGATAGTGCCATCCTCCATCCCAAAAACATCTTCTTCCAGTGTAGAATAGCTGATGAGAGTAGGTAATGATAATATCGGGAGAATGTATCCCTCCTCCCTGAGCCTACCCACGAATCTCTACGTTGTTCCAAATCCTCCCAAGGGTCTCACCCGTCCTGGATCAATGAATGGTGAGGTGTCTCTCATCTGCTCATCTGGTGGCCTCTCGGGTGGAATGCCCCCATCAAAGTCTGAAGTAGACTGTATAGGTGAGTGGACCGGTTTGTCCCTCATTTCACTGCACAAACTAGTCTCCTTATTTTGTATATAAACCCCTTGAAATAAACAAGGGTGCATGCTACCCATCCGTTCATGTTGATCCACCTTTTCTTCTTCTCCTTTGATCAAGGTCTTACTACCCATCACTACTGTCACATGTTGCTCCTTGGGAAATTTTTGCCAAGATGAAAAATCACCTCTAATTGAAGCAATAGCTTCATGCCCATACCCATGTGGTGATGGTTCTCCTCCTGAAGTGACAACGTTGTTACTCTCTCTCAGCTCTTCCTCCTCATCAAAATTTGAGAATACCTCATCAACAATGAGAGGCCATAGATCTTGGCCTTCCCTTGAAGGAGGAATCCCCATGTATTCCTTTTGAGAAAAATGCTCTTCCTATAATAGGGATATTTCCCTTGGCAAAGTATCATACAAGTTTCTATCCCTTTCAATATAAATCTGAAGTGGAGTTGGTGTAATGGATCTTTCCATCTCATGCAAAGTTTTTAAATGTTTAGGTTTTGCTAGCTCAATCAAAGATGATTCAAATTTTTTTCCATCAAATATCTTCAATAATCTCTTAGTGAATCCTACATAAGTAGATATATTTGCATGATTAAATGAAGAATATTCATAAAACCATCAAGTATAAGCCTTACCTTCAAGATGCAGCACTGCTATCCTAAGGGCTTCCTCATCTGAAACTTGATGTAGCTACAAGTATGAGTCTAGCTGCTCTATCCAATCCTTGGCTGTGAATTTATATAACCCATCAAAATTTAGTTGAAAGAATCTACCTCTTCTTCTTATGTTGTGATTGTTGGGCCTTCTATTCTCCTTGAATTGGAAAATGTAATATTCCCAAATGGGAAAAGTAGGAATATAGTGCAAAATGTTGGAACAATATTGCAAATCATCATTTATAAAGCAAGAGGCCAATATGGAGACCTTTCATATGTTATTACAGCAGCAAAATGTACATAAGAAATGGGCCATAAGATGCAGAATAGGAAATACAAGCCTGCAATGAACAAATCCCTCAATATGAGGTGCTGCAACTATATAGAAAAGTTGGAAAACCCTTACAATGTTATTTTATTAGCTCTGCTATAGAAAATGATTATACATCAGATCTAGAGCTGATATGTGCCCCAAAAGTTGATCTATATCAGATCCATGCACTATACAAGCTCCTCTATAGAATCCATCAAGGGTTTTCAGCAAAACACCAAATACAAGATGTAGATATGAGATCTAGGACTGCAGATATACTAAAAAATACAGATCTGGAAAGTGTGGCTGGTCTGATATGATCAATAAAATAACATCCTCCAATAGATCTTCAAAGTGAAAGGTAGATCCACTTCACTAGAAAATAAACTCTCCAAATGGTGTGATAAACCACCCTACAACTCCTCCTTTAGAAATAACGTAGATCTGGAAGTAAGCTGCATTGTAGGGATCAAAATAAGGTTTTCCTAATGCCAAGATTTGAAAATAATCTCAATGTCCTTCAACATTGTCCTCCCAATGGAAAGGAACCCTCCTCCACTGAAAATAAGCAATGAAATGACGTAGATCTATAGATCTAATCACCACTTTCTGCAACCTACAAAAACAACCAAACCCTCAATAGGATCTATGCTATAGTTGAAAGAATAAGCTTGGCCTTAAGCCAGATAGTGGACAATGTAGTGCAATACTCCTCCAAGAGCTCCTCAATGGAAGAGGTGGGATTCCCGATCAGGAACACCTTGTGCTAAACAACACTCTATCTCAGCTAAACATCAAGAGAAAGATATATGTATAAACAGAACATATATTCAGAAATAAAATATACATCAACAACCTTCATATGGCTTCCATCCTATTCCTTAAATAGAATATGACATTTCAAACCCTAAGCCCCATCCAAAAATATGACTACATTCACACAAATCATCTCCATCTAAAACTGCATTGTCCCTCATTGATGACCACTCCTCCATGACAATGCTATTGATTTGGTCAAGGTTGACCCAGTCAAAGTGATCCAGCCCCTTTTCACACTAAGGGTCCTTCATTTAAGCTGCCAAGATTTGTCTCTTTCACATTTGGCATTGATTTATTCATTATTAAGGATAATTATGAATCTCCTTTGCCCTCTTATTCTTTAAACAAGGAAATAAAACAAAATTGAATATTCCAATTAGCTCATGACTAATTGGGAATATTACAGTCCTCCCTTCCCAAATGTTGCTTGTCTTGAAGCAACTGAAAAGGTGAGTGCTGCAACTCTTTCCTTCCTCCATTGGTGACACCAACATGTGATAAGCTTCCCTCATTAGCTAAGTGTTCACCAATCCATCCCTCCATGAATTTCTCCTCCAAAGTTCTCATGAGATGCAAATAATCCATCCCACAAGGAGACAATATTTCAAATGAAACAAACATGGTTTGCCCAAGGTTCTCCTTGAAACATGTAGCATAGTGAACATGGAGAATCTCCATCCCAAAGGGTACATACGTACCTCCCATCCTCCCTCCATACATTCCGATAAAAATTACAAGTACATCATCAATGTATGGGATCAAAATTAAATACACACAAATAGAAATTTGTACATATGGAGGTGGGTCATAGTCCCACATGCGGAACCAGCGTAGTAAATCTCCTGACTACATCAGATAATGATGTCGTAAGTGGTTTCCCCACCACTTACTTGCTGCCCAAGTCATCTCACCATGGCTGAAAGTGTGAGATATGTTTGGCGCTTTATGAGTGCACCCACAATGATACAAAATCTCCCTTTGATCTCCAAGGGAGTGGCCATGTTCAGAAATTTTTGTGGCCCAAAGTTGACCTGAATTTTATATGTATAGTGGTCCTTCTTGGAGCTATGGCCTACATAAACATGGTAAAGGAATGCATATCTTCATCAAATAAAACATTATTTACATGAGCATATTCTTCACTAGAATTTCTCCTTAAACAAATGGAGTGGTGCATAGATCTATCTCCTCTCATTACAAAAGAGGAAAGAGGTGGATAAATTAAATCCTTCATAGAGTTATGTTTCTCTACCAACTCCACATTGTTCATGCATCTTTGAAAATGCTGATATAGTTCCTCATAAAAGCCCTTCCAAGTGTAGCTTCTCATGATAGTGTTGTAGGAATTCATGGAATATGTGTGGCTGAAAAAGAGCTCTTCATAGGCCCTTTTTAGCAACTTCTCCTTGAGCTTGGAGGATCTAGATAAGAAGATACTACCATGATAATAAATGAATCCTTCTTGGATTGAATAGCCCTATTCATGTAGCTGGTCATCAAGAATCATGCATGTGTGATGTTCCTTGGAATAATCCACCAACAGTTGGGATTTCCAATATGGATCAATCTCCCATAGTGATAACGCTGATGATCTATCAAAATTAATGTCTATCATATGGCTACTCTCCTCCTTGACATATCCCATGCCATAGGTACATGTTGGAAGGCCATTCCTTCCATGCGTCTCCTCCCACAGCGCAGAATATGAAATGAGAGTGGGTAATGATGATGTTGGGAGAATCTCTCCCTCCTCCTTGAGCCTACCCAAGACTACCAACGTTGTCTCATGGTCTCCTAATGCTTCCATCCCTCCTAGATCCATTATTGGAGCATCATGTTGTGAGACATCTCTCACAAAATCTGAATTAGGTGGCCTCCCGGGTGGTTTGCCACTAAATAATAGTGTCCCATGCAGCAATCTCATAAGCATAATAGATGGGACTGTAAGGTCCTTGCTTCCACTGTGAAAATCCATCTCTGATTTTTGTGTGGAAGTTGTATGTGAGGGATATGTATGAATTCCTTTGATCATTTTAATCTTACCACTCTTTTTGTAATATTCCTAAATTAGCATGCAACTAATAGGGATATTATTTTTGCTTTAAAAATCTAGTTAGATGAATAAATGTGCAAGGAGGTTAATTAAAATCCTAATGAAGAATAAATCAATGCCAAATATGAAAAAGGATAAATCTTGGCTATGTAAATAAGCACCCTTAGGTGTGAAACAGGATAATCATCTTGACTGGGTCAACCTTGACCAAATCTATAGTGTTGTATTGGAGGAGTGCTCATCAATAAGGCACAACATAATTATAGTGGAAAATATCTTGTGTGAAAGGGATGAGTCCATCGAAGGTTGTCTAGGGTTTTTCACACTCTCATATTATAAAAGGAAGGGGAAGGCAACATGAGGAGGTTGTTCAGGATATGATATTTTGATATATTGTCTATTTAGACCATATAGCCTTCTTTGGCTATTTAGCCTAGATTGCAAATGCTGTTTAGCATTGGAATTTCCTGTTTAGTTGTTCCTCCTCTTCCCATTGTGTAGCTCTTGGGAGAGTTTGTATTGCATAGTCCACTATCAGGCTTGAAGGCCAAGCTTCTCCTTCCAATTAAAACTCAGATCCTGTTGAGGGTTTGGTTTTCTTTATAAGCTGCAGCAAGTGGAGATTAGATATGTTCAGATCTAAGACATTTCAGTGCCATTTTTCAGTGGAGGAGTCCTTTGATCTATTGGAGGAAGTGTATTGGGGTGATTGAGCTTCATTTATTGATCTTGGCATGTGACCAGCTGATATCTATACCCTACAACATAGTTTTTAATCTAGATCTGTGTTATTCTTATACGAGTTGTTGCAGGGAGTTTGGGTGTACTATTTGGAGAGCTGGTTTCTGAGTGTTTGGGATCTGCCCTGCACTTTGAGGTCCATTGGAGGATATCTACATATTGTGTATTTCATATCTGATCTTCATATTATGAATACTTCAAAATTTCTGAATATTTCCGCAGATCTACTTTCTTAGATCTCGGATCTACTGCTTATGCTTGGTTTAATGCTCAAAACCCCAAGGGGATTTGAAAGAGGAGCCTTCTAGTGCATGGATCTGATATGGATCTCACTTTTTATGTACAGATCTGCTCTAGATCTAACATGTAATCCAAAGAAGTTGTAGCCTAATAAAATAACGTTTTCAAGGCAGTTTCAGTCCATTCATGTGGTTGCAACACCTCTTTTGAGGGGATTTCTTCTGTTTATGTCTTGTATTTCCAACTATGTATTTCATGAGCCTCATTATACAATTATCTTGCTACTGTAAATACTATTGAAGAACATTTTATTGGCCTCCTACCCCTGCTATAAGTGAACTACGTTATTTCATTGCTGTATTGTTCATACATTGCTACAGTCTTATTCTCGGGGATTTTCTAGCTATACTAGGTGTGGGAGATCTGTTTAACCCACCTAGAAAGATTTTTTTCTACTCTCCTCTTAGATTTTGGTCTTAGATTACCATATCTAAGGGATCCAAGGGCTGATTCCAAATTCTGTAGTAGCCATTTCTAAAAAATGCGTTTTCCAAACATGCCTAGCTAGCTATCCCTATTTGGGGATATTACACTTTTTATCCACCCATTCCATCTGCAAAGCCTCCCAATCAGTGGTGACTTTCCCCAAAGAAAACAACCATTGAACACCCAATCTCACATTGGTGTCTGGTATGTCAACCACAAATAAGTGATCAATCAATGTATAATTTCCCATGGTGACTGATAAGGATGGAACATAATGCATGCATTGCATTTTTCTATCTCTTGGGACCAAAGCAGAGAATCCCTGAAAAGCATCAATGGGTATCTCCCTCCTTTGCACTATTTGGGCATCAATAAGGTTGTGGGTAGCCCCACTATCAATGAGAATGGAAACCCTCTGATTCTAGATGGAACCTTGAACTCTTAAGGTCAAGTACTTAGGTACTCATATTAAAGATGCAAGAGCCCCTCCCATAGGATAAAATGCTCCATTCCCATCTCTTGATGGTGTTGGTTCATCTCCTGTAGTTTCAACACCATGACCTCTTCTTGGTTCATCTTCTTCTTCCTCCTCGTCATTTGAGAAGACCTCTATGTAATGCGCTTTTCCAGCTGCACATCTATGTCTAGGTGCCCAAGCTTCTTGGCAAGTGAATCAAAGCTTCATTCTTCTTATATATTTCCAGACATCATCATCTAGAGGTTTTTTATATGAGCTCTCCTTTGAAGAAGGATCCTTCTCTTCCTTTCCCTTTGATGGGAAGGAGGGCTTGTGCTGAAAAGTTTCCTTTGCTTTTGGTAAGGCATCTTGAAGGTCTCTAGCCCTTTCAATGGAATCTTGTAGGGTGGTGGGCTTGGTAGACTTAACCAACCCATGAAGAGGTTCATCTAAACCATGAATGAATATGTACACCCTCCTTGCTACAGAAAAATTAGGAACCATAACAGAAAGTCTTAAAAATTCAGAGATGTAAGTTTATGTATTACCTGATTGTTTCAACTTTGCAAGCCCCATGAATGGTGCTTCAGGATCTCTTCTATCAAATATTTCCACTAGCCTTCTAGTGCACTTTGAATAAGCAGTCACATTGGCATGACCCAATGTAGACAAGCCATGGAACCACCAGTCATGTGCTTCACCTTCAAGGTGCAGTGCTACAATCTTAATGGCTTCCATTTCTGGAACCTTGTTCAACTGAATGTAGATGTCAAGTTTATCTACCCATGATTTGGTAGTGCACTTGGATGACCTATAAAAATTGGGTAAAAATAATCTTCCCATAGTATGGTGTCGATCATGATTCTGAATGAATCCACCACTTCTATGATGATGCCTTTGTCTTTTATTGTCCTTTATTTGAAAAAACTCCTGAAAACTCAAGTGGTCCTTGAATCTCTAAGTTTGACATTCGTACTCCATAAAATAGTCTTCAAGGGATTCCTTCTCTTGAAACCCTTCATTTCCCACATCCAAAAATGTACGCATAGTAGAGAGTTGGGAAACTTGTGGTTGATGCATTGGTTCATCATTCCAGTGATGAGACATGCCCGAGCCTTCTCCATGATGAAATCCTTTATGGGATTCCTTGAATTTGTCCATTCTCATCTCTTTGATCTCTTTAGAAATGTATTTCATGGCTCTAAGAAGGATCTTAGGGAAATCCTTCTCTTCATCTTCACCTCCAGATAAAGGGGTTTTACCCTTGTCTTATTTGTCATTTGTATAATCAAATCTTCTATGGCTTCTTCTTTGATACCACTTCTCTCTGTCAGTAAGAGGCTCTCCTTATTCAGATGACATATTGGCTTTTAAAATGCATAGGTTGTGCCAAGATTATGCTCTGATACCACTGTAATATTCCCAAATGGGAAAAGCAGGAATATAGTGCAAAATGTTGGAACAATATTACAGATCATCATTTATAAAGCAAGATGATAATATGGAGACTTTTCATATGTTATTACAACAGCAAAATCTACATAAGAAATGGGCCATAAGATGCATAATAGGAAATACAAGCCTCGAATGAACAAAATCCCTCAATATGAGGTGCTGCAACTATATAGAAAAGATGGAAAACCCTTACAATGTTATTTTATTCGCTCTTCTACAGCAAATTATTATACATCAAATCTAGATCTGATATGTGCCCCAAAATTTAGATCTATATCAGATCCATGCACTATACAAGCTCCTCTATAGAACCCTTTGTAGTGGTGTATTTTTCACACGGGTGTAAAAAATCACACTAGTTTAAAGAGTGTGGTCTGCTATTTAAACTATTGGTTACAAGAAGAAAGTGGTGGAGCTCAAAAGCATAAAATTTAATGGAAACAGTATGCTAAAGTATGCTTTGGTTAAACTAAAACTAAAACACAAATATACATAAGCTATCAAAGATTCAAAATGGCTTGAAGGCCTCTTCTTATTAAACATTTGAAATGGAGAAGAAATTTTACCCACTTGCCAAAGGGCACCTAGGCAGTGGCTCTACATCCCGATGCAAGGATTTTTCCTTCCAAGCTCTGCCTTTGATGCAGTCTCGCTCTCTCTCTTTGACATGGTGGACTAGGATTGTTGGGTGGCCAACGATCGAGTCTTCTTCAGCTCCAGCTTCTGGTCACACACTGCTGGTGTTTCTTGGGAAACTTTGGCCAGCATAATAATGTGATCACCATTTCTTCATCTCTTGATGGATTTATATAGGGGAGTTTCAAATCCTCCTTCCCTCCCTTGGTGCATGATGGATGGTGACCCAAGGGAGAGGTATGATTCCATTTTGGGCTTCGTATATTCCTTTGTGTGCTCACATGATGTCTAGGGAGGCACTAGTGGCTGTCCTTAGGTGGATTCATATAAGGAGTAACTATCCTTTTCTTGGTGTGGTCCCAGAAATCGAATTTTTTGCATTTCCATGAATGCGCACTTATCGGGAAAAAAGGCACGCAAAAGGCGCTCTTCTCGAAGGATTAAGAACGCAATCCAACATGTATTACTAGTTCAAATCTGATTTTCTCAAAACCTTAGAGATTTTAAATACTCTCTTGATTCCATAATGTTTTCCTGCTCTGTAAATCCTTAGGCTTGATATTAATTAATGCCATCTTCTGTTGTACGATTTTCCAGTGTTAACAACCCTCAAGGGTTTTTAGCAAAACACCAAGTACAAGATGTAGATCTAAGATCTAAGACTGCAGATCTACTAAAAAATACATATCTAGAAAGTGTGGCTGATCTGATATGATCAATAAAATATCCTTCTCCAATAGATCTTCAAAGTGAAAGGTAGATCCCCTTCACTAGAAAATTAGCTCTCCAAATGGTGTGCTAAACCACCCTTCAACTCCTCCTACATAAATAACACAGATATGGAAGTAAAATGCACTGTAAATAAGGTTGGCCTGATGCCAAGATATGAAAATAAGCTCAATGGCCTTCAATACTATCCTCCTAATCGAAAGGAACCCTCCTCCACTAAAAATAAGCAATGAAATGGCCTAGATCTATAGATCTAATCACCACTTGCTGCAACCTGCAAAGAAAACCAAACCCTCAACAGGATCTATGCTGTAGTTGAAATAATAAGCTTGGCCTTAAGCCAGATAGTGGAAAATTTAGTGCAAGACTCCTCTAAGAGATC
>JAXQQM020077705.1:0-14327 GCA_034641835.2 Pinus albicaulis | reverse complement strand
CATATTGCAAAATTTTTGGGTAAAGATGATGATAATGCAGTGGATAAATAAGTTCTAGGAATGTTTTCCATGATGATGAAGCCAGGAATGGTGCTAGATATTCCATCATATCAGCAGGAAGCAGTCAACTCACAGCTGATGAGCCTCTCATTACCGGGTTCCTTTATATTTCCCTCATTAATTGTATATTTGTTCTTATACCAAAATGTGGAAGAGTTCATGCATTTAGGTCTAAATATTATGGATGTGACTAAAAGAAGACAATGGGTGATATTCTGGACATATGTAGTTAGAAGGGAACAAAATGAGGCTGGGTTATTTGATTTTTCTAGTTATTACATGCCCACTACATACAAAATATTGAATGGAAGTCCTCCTCCCTGTTTCCTACCTAAAGCTCAGGAGTTTTTGCATTTAGGAAAAAATTTTGAATATGGATACTGGTTTTTTTTTTATGAATATTCTGAAATAAGGCTATATGGAGAAAGTGTTGAGCCTTAAATAATCTCAACTTTTGTGCCAATGAGGCTTTTCCCTTTAGAATTCATTAGACAAAGTCTAAATGTTGATTAGTTTCATTTTGTGCCTATGAAGAAAGGTCACATGTACAAATTACCCATGGTTGTAGGCCCTTTCATAGTAAATATGAGACAAGCATTTCATGAAGTGAAAAAAAATTTAGATGACATGCAGATGTTATTAGGAGAAAGTTGGGCCTATTACCCATACAGTGTTATTTCAAATAGAAGGGTTGAGAATGGATATTCTGCTTTTATTCATGAAAGTAGGCCAGAGAAAGAGAAGATAGTGTGTAAAGATGTGAAGAACTCAGTAGATGCTAACATTTAAACTCCTATTATAGCAGAGAAATCAGCTAAAAGAACCAAGGAAATGGTGATTGATCTAGATGATGAAGAGCAGGGAGCCATGAAGAGAAAAGAAATACTGAAGAGCATGCATCTATTGCTCCTAGTTTTTCTTTGCATTTGGGAGAAGAACAAAATGCTCCTGCCTCACCCAAAAATCATGAAGCTTCTCATGAACAGGTGCTCTTGATTAAACAGATGTTTTCTCAAATTGAAGAAAGGAATCAGAAGATGAAGGCCAACATGGAGGCCCAAGCTGAACATCAAATTACTACTGAACAGACAAGGTTGTTGACTGTAACGGATCTTGAAAAATATCAGTTTAGAATTGCCCTCTCACATCCTACAGATATGTCAATTGGTCCTTCCAGCAATTTCAACACTGTTAATGTGACTGTGGATGTAAAGAAGATTCCTCTAATTGATAAAATGAACTTTCATATGAAAACAGGTCAATTGATTGTAAATGACCTCACAAAGACTAATGTCATGGAAATAAAGGCAGAGAATATGTTGGGAAAAGTAATTAAATAGTTGAAGTTAGAAAAGGCTAACTCAAGAGCCTTAACAGTTCAAAATGAAGAATTGAAGAAGATTATTATAAAAATTGGAGTAGACCCTAGTGAAAAGACTGATGTGTAGAAATTCATGCAAAGTGCTTAGGTAGAGATATCTACATTAAGGAATAGATTAAAGTTACCTACTCATGAAAATTAAATGGTTACAAAAGTTTCAGAGGTTGAGAAAGAAAAGGAAAAGTTGTTGCAGCAACTCATGCAAAAGGATGAAGAAGTTTCCAAAGTAAAGCAGACTGCAATTTCATTACAAAATCATATTGATAATCATAAATCTAGTTTTGTTTTTCCTACAGGTAATGAAGACCCTCAAACACAAAATATTCAATTAAATACTGAATTGCAGATTGCTGAAAGAGATAGAAAGAAGGCTCAAATAGATCTCGAGACTGCAACAAAATTCATGAAGGTCATGGAAAATGAAGCAAATAAATACAAAATGGATTTCCGAAATGCTGAAGCTGAGATTAAGAATCTCAAATAAATAATGAAAGGTAATCTATTATTAATACAAGATAAAGATATCATTTGGACTGATATCATTTCATAAATGAAGTCCAATTGGTGCTTCCTGATGATAATTGCAAAATAAAAAATCCTTATTGTGGAGTGTGAAGAACCAATTATGTCTGATAAGAAAAAAGGGATTAATAGAGCTATTTGGGCCAGAATATTTATTGATTTTATCAATTCCAAATCAGATCAGGATTTAGAGGAGAATGATATGTAGGATAGAATGTTATATGCAGTGGAAATTAATAAAATGATTATCAGGAATGATCACAGAAAGGTTGCAAAAAAGAAACTAATAGAAATCAAAGAAGCAGTGAGTCAATTTGATAAATATTTTGATAAAATGACAAGGGTAGGTTTGCCATCATGTTGGGGATCTGAAGGAAATCTTGTGCCATGGAGATCTTATGAGAATTTACTGGTGATGACAAAAAGCAAGATCGATAATAGGCATGAAAAGACTCATGTGCTAAAAGGAGAAACAATGGTCAACTTCTTGCAAAGACATTTTCAACTCATGTGGATGGTAAAAACTCTTTTCTACGAAGGAGCCTTCTTATGACAGTGCTGTATTAAGTTGAATGTGTGGGCCCATTTACATTCATTGAAGCAAAGAAGGTAGAAATATGGAAAAAGTAGAAACTTAGATGAGCTGACTTTGCAAAAGGATCAAACATCAAGAAAGACAAATGAGTGCTGTTGAAAAAGGAGCCACTTCATAATGATTCCTATAGATTGAGATATTTATTTATTTTATATTATTTCACGAAGAAAAATATAATTGTAATAGATGACTTCAGGCATGTAGTAGACAACTTCTTTAGTCTTGATAGTTTGGTAGTTAGTTAGTTGATGATTTAAGCACTTTTTACTATATTAATGGTACTAAGAGGAAGAGGTTAAAATTTTGGACCTCGAGAAAAATATTTTTGTAAATAAATTAATGAATATATGATAAAAAGTTTAACATTTTGTTAAAGATGAAGTATATTCGATTTTAATTATACCTTTATCTATGAATAATGAGTTATGGTGATTTTCTTTTAATTTATGTTTATAAGAGTTAAACATGCCAATTAATTTTTCTTGTTGTAACTATTACTATTATATTTCTTAAGATTTGGAATGTTATTTTCTTGTAAAAGCCCTGCTCAGTTTGGACTTCTTCTTACATTTCTTCGTCCTTAATTCAACATCAACAAATGGTAGCCTTTGTGACATTCTGTTGACATTTAAGAGAGTTTGTTCTGAAAATACACCAGGAGGGTTAATAAAGCAGACACAAAAATTTGTGACATAATCGCAAATGTCTTAAATAGCGATTCCGCCTCTTGACCCTGAGTTGTCTCTTAAAATACAACATTAATTAGCGTTATTTCTTTTGAACAAAATTTCAAGTTTTTCACACGGGTTTGTTCATATTTCCTCCTAGTTGTTGAGAGAGGAAATATAAGCTATGTTATATTTTTAATAATTAAAACAAGAAACTCACAAAATTGAATGCCTCTGACAAAATTCCTAATATGGATCGAAGAAGTTAGTTTCAAATAAAGACGAGAAATCCAAAATATTTTTCTACGCATTGCCCTATTAGCACGTTTAGTTCTCTACTTTTCCATCCGAAGGTATTTAGAAAACTCATTTTCCCTGAAAATAATCTTTCATCTTAGGCTTTTCACTTGAACCAACATTAAAGAATATATTTTGATTCTGTATCATTTATTAGTCATCTATAATTTCTTTTTATCAAAGATGACCTAAAGTTAACCCATTTCTGAAAACAAAATTTGTAAAACATTTTGAGCTGAAATCTCCTTCATATCCCAAATCTATCTAATTCACTAGATTCTTCCTCGTCACTCAGTTATCTGCATCTAAAAAATAACTTTTTGGATCATATACATTTTTCCACCCCTCTATTTCATTTCCTCATTCTACCTACCATTCTACCCCTATTTTATCATTCCATTTCCCTACATTTTTCCTTCATTATTCTTTGTTCTCCAAAACCTCCATTCCCTCCAACCTTACCCTCTAAGAAACATAATAAACACCACATTTTGTTTCAAATTCCCACACATGCTACCTTACGAAGCTTCCCCAAAAATAAAACTATCATTTTAGCTATTAAAGCTCCATATTGTAGAATACCAAGGCCTTAAACTCTCGGGCTTAAGACCTTGTGCACCCTATAAAACCAGTAGCCATGACCACCCACTTCATCATCAACCCTTTTTTATCTCCCATCCCCTAGGTTCTAAATCTTCCCCTCGCAATCGATATCACATTGCTTTGTTAATTTATACCACTTATATTTACCATACTTTCATTTATTTCTCTAAATAGGATCCCCTTGGTCAATCAGCCAAGTCCAGCAGTGTGCTTTCACCAGTCACGCGCACCTTTCTTTGTCACATTCACCTCAAGTGATGTGATGGATCTTCTGAGGATACGATGGCCCCACGTTCATTTTATTTTCCATTTTCCAAAAAAGGACATACATTTAATGTGAAAAAGAGTATTATTAAGGGAGACACATCACCTCAAACTACTATTATACTCGATTAAACTGGTACATCTTACCACCCAAATCTCACACAAAAAACCGTCGGACTTTCCTCCAACTCTTTCCATTGGTTCCCTTTACATATTTAAAATGACCCAGTTTCTTGGTTTGACCCTAGACCCTCCTCTTTACATTTCTCCCATCCTCCCCTTGTGTCCAGCCTTCTGTATAGCCTGTAAACTGGTTTTCCCCACCTCCCCAGGATTTCACATGTCTTTATGTTTTGTTTCTTCTGTTTAATGTGGTGGTCCGAGCCCATGTGGTGTTGTCCCAGTCAAAAAATTAATAGGCGAGGTCCTGGGATGATGGTCCGGGACTGAGCAAATAAAGAATCCAAGAGTTTGGTAAAGGATGAAATTCAGTACCTCTGATATTATGAGATCTTATGAAATCTTGACACAAAGAGAAGCCTCATGCCGCATAAACTTATAAATCGATAAAGATTAGATATGACAAAGGATGAAGACTAAGATTTAAAAGCAACCAAAGGATGAGATGAAAATGATTAAATAGATAAACAAAGATTTAAAGAAAGTTATATGATATTAAAGATAGCATAAATGTGCATTATGAAAGTAAAAAGAAAAAATCGGACCATAAACATAGTTTATTGATTAAATCAAAAGACTTATGCCAACAACCTCAAATACATCATAGGAAGGTATTCACCCAAAAATATCCTTGTCCACATGGCAACATTTTACATATAAAGACAAGTGGCAGTTATTACATAGATAGAAGATATTTTAATATCGAGATTATTGTGAAAAAAGAAATAGGCCTCAGTAAAATTTTCACCTATCTTTCCTTAGAAAGTTGAAGTAAGTTAATGCTAAAAAGTAGTTGCCCACATGTTCTCCACTATTTGCAACAATTGGGGAATGCATTTACTCATCATTCAATAACACTTGAACCAAGATACGGTTCCCTTTCCTGCTGTATTTATAATACTGCATTTGAACTCATTGTATTGTTGGCATTTGAGCGATATAGATAATACATAGTTTTCTTGAGGACGAAGAAATTGATGTCATGGAACTTTGTCGATGTTTTAACTGTTCTAATTACAATCTACATCATTTTGGATCATGCTTTTGTTGTGGTGAAATAATTTAAATATGTTATTGTTATTTATTGTTCCATTATGTTTCACCATTCTCTATTGCAGTAGAGTAAAAATTTTGGGGCTAATAAATGTCTTTTGAAACCACCTTGGATTCATTTGCATATTCATGCATGTCTTTGTTTCTGCTAAAATATTCTAGAAGATTTCTAATTTATCTCTGAACCCTTTTGCCTTGTTTATTTCTTAAATAGTTCATCTGATTGGTCTCAAGAATGATTTCTTGGTTTCCATAACACTTTGCCACTTAAAAACTATTGAAGTCTCTGTAAGTACCATTGTCCAAATGCCAAGGGTTTTGTTTCAATCTTTACCTGTACTTGCTCAAATAATTGTTTTGGTCTTTATAGCTGTAATCAAAGATGTCTAGGAGTTCCTCTTCGTAGTTATTTGTGAATCTTGAATGTTTTCTTATCCTTGAAGGTGAAATCCTAGAAGTTGAATGATTCTCACCTTATATTTCTGTTAGAAAAGTTTGTCTTGGAATTATTTGTTTTCTAAAGTGGTTTCTAGAATTGTAGTTATTACTGTCTATAGAATGCCCCTTCATGTTCAAATGATGTTTTAATTCCCTTTGTGAAAGTACATATAATTAAGAATTATTAATTTCCTTAGTTCTTTGTTTAAACCTTTGATGTTCATTTCATTTCACTAGTACTGTGATCCACTAGCCAAGATTAGATTTTCCCTTTGGTACCCACAGGTTAAATTTATAAACTTACTAACTTCCACTTGACTCCATTGCCCAATGACTTAGATATTTCACACTTTTCTATCTATCTTTCCTTTAGATCATATCAACAACAATCTGAACAAGTCCATGTTCTTCTTAACTAGACTAAATCAACCCTTAAAAGCAAGCAAGCAAATCTTTTACCAGCAATCAGAGAGATCCCTCTCTTGAGACTAAGGAAGACTAGGTGCTAGAGCTCTAAACAACTGGTTTAGTGTTGCCTTGTCACTTGGTATGCCAATCTACCAAATCAGGACTTGCAACCTGTAATGGCAATCACGGTGGGACATATGGGTTGTTCCTGTAGTTTCCTAGCAAGCCCTTATAAGACTCATTAAGTCAGCCAATTACATAATCAGCTAATAAGCCATAGAGTAGACTTTGTTTGTTTCATCACATATCTAAGTGTTGAATCGGGTATACAGAACACTCTCAATAGCATAATAACAAAAAACTTCAAACCAAAACATTTCAGATTGGTTTTTCTAAATAAATGCATTGTTGGACCATATGAAACATTTACCTTTAGCTAAGCATTTCAGCAACTCCACCAACCCAGTAGGCCTATTACTCCTATATCTCCATATTTCCTAGGATTGTGTTATCAGCCAATATGAAGTTTAGAAACCTAGTCCCTGTCGCAGAAATCAACATGAGAGGAAATTTTTTGAAAAACGGTCCTAAAATATGCCTCTCTAAATTTTAGCGAAATCACAAAGCCACATAGGGTCCAATACTAGATCCCTCAGATCCTAATCCTCAGCCATAGGTGATAATCAAAGGATTTGTGGCAAACTTTAGATGAGAAAATGTATTGATAGAACCATCTCCAAAGAACAGGCTGTCCCTAAAAATATCCACAGTCTTGAAAAGACCTCTTCTTTAAACCCTCACACAAAGAGCTATTTGAAATTATTAGCAGTCGGCGAGTGTTGTCATAGTGGCAACCAGCAGTGAAGATGACAAACTACCTTAATGAAGTTGTTCTTGATGCTTGAGTTTATTAATGATGTAAATCTGATGTTCTACAAGTAGCCTAAATGTGGAAGAAAGGAAATTCCAAATGCCAAAGAAAATAATCAATGAGTATATATATATGAAGTTTGTTAAAGCGAAGCATTATGCACGAGCAAAAGTACAGCCAAGTCGCGTATGCCCAATTGCGCTCCTATATAAAACCGGGGGTTACTACCATGACTGTGACCCATTGTATTGAGCGCTAGATTAATACATGTGATCCCGTCCGGGAATACCATGAAGTTGTGGTTTTGGCTCATGGCATTGTCCAAAAGGCTAGATCTATTTAAGGAGAAGAAATTCATTGTGCAATGTGGGTGCATGAGTCTGGGTTTGAATGCACACTTCACTCTGAAGTAACATCTGAATGGAAAGGGTAACATTTTGATGATAGATCTGAATCTATGATGCACCTATGAAGAAAATGATGAAGAGGGATATCTAGATCTGAAATGTATATGTATCTTCTAGATCTGTTTATGGAATGATTAGATCTGTGATCTGGCGAATCTATGCTAAAGTAAAGAATGAAGATCTGATTTGTTTGTCTATTCTGGAGAGCTGCACTGCCCTAAAATGTCTGAAGATATATACGCAGGTTCGTTAAGGAGAAAGCGCGTATATACGCGGCTTGTATTCAGCTAAAGCGTGTATGGGAATTGAAGTCAGCTTTGAAATGTGTGCAGATGTATATGCGGGTTGGTATTTGTGAAAGCGCGTACATACGCAGGTTCAGTGAAGAAAAAGCACGTATGTAATTTAGGGTTTTCAGAAGTATGTGCTAAATATGCGATTTGTTACATTTTCTTACTTTATCACAAATAATAAACAGTCTAGGTTGTTAGATATTGATTATCTTTGCTATAAGAATAGAGTTGTTGATTTGATGATATGAAGCCATTGTGTGGGTTGGATCCAGTGTGAAAATTGATGAAACGTGGTCCACAAAGGTGCTGAAGGTTGAAGCCTTCAGTCAGGGGGTTGTAGCTCCCTTCCAGGTGAGGCTGGTAAACAAGAGCAGGGGGTTGTAGCTCCCTTCCAGGAGAGGCTGGTAAACGAGAGCAGGGGGTTGTAGCTCCCTTCCAGGAGAGGCTGGTAAACGAGAGAAGGTTGTAGCCTTCTGCAGGTGGGTGCCTGCGTGCTGGTATGAGTCTGCACCAGTACATGGTTGTATGATGTTTTCTCTATAATAAAATATTGAAGGCTGAGACAACGACAACGGTGGTTTTCTCCCGACTTGGGTTTCCACCTAAAATCCTGGTGTTCATGTCTGATGCTTATGTGTGATGGTTTATTTTGTTATTACTGCACATGCTTACTATTAACTAAACATCAGATGAATGAATGTTGCAAAGATCTAAGTTAAGAAATATCTGCATAATAAGATCTCTGTGCATACGCATGTTTTATTAAGGATATCCGCGTGTATACGCGAGTTGGCTTCAGGAAAGTAGCGTATGGGTTTTAAAGTAAGGAAAAGTAAAAAAATTTCAGTTTTCCCTAAATACTAATTCACCCCCCCCCCCTCTCAGTATTTTTCCCAACAATTGGTATCAGAGGAGGTCCTTCTGCAGAAGCTTGATCGCTTGAAGGAGATCTGTCGCAATGGGAAGTCATGAAGGGATAATGTCTATAAGGCCACCTCTATTCAATGGAAATAATCTGTTGTTCTGGAAGATACGAACAAAAGCATATCTGCAAAGTCTTGGTGCAGAAGTATGGGCAATCGTGGAAGGACGTTATCAGTATTCGGAAAGTATTCCTACTGATGCAGCAGAAAGGAAGAAATATGAAATCAATGCCAAAGTCGTCAATGTCTTATTAGGAAGCATGTCTGAACCAGAATTTTCTAAAGTGATGCAGCTAAATTCAGCAAAAGAAATATGGGACAAAATCATTTTGAGCTATGAAGGAGATACAAAGGTAAAAAGTGCAAAACTCCAAACTCTCAGAATTGAATATGAAAATTTAAGGATGCATAGTGATGAGAGTATTGCCAGTTTCTTTTTACGTCTAGATGATATTATAAATCGTATGAGAAGTTTGGGTGAAACCATAACCGATACTACTCTGGTGGAAAAAGTCTTAAGATCTTTAACTTCAAAATTTGAGTCAAAAGTGTCAGTTATTGAAGAAAGGCAAGATCTGCAAACTCTTACTATTGTTCAACTACATGGTATTCTGACTGCTTATGAAATGAGACAAGGAGGTCCCTCTCAAATCAAAGAAGTTGCTTTTAAGGCGTGTGCAAAAGGAAAAGAAAAGGAAGTTGTCAAGGAATCAAGTTACATATCAGAAGAAGAAGAAGCAAATTTTGTGAGAAGACTCCAACCAGGTACTGGAAGATTCAAAGGTAAGATTCCCTTCAAATGTTTTGATTGTGGAAGAGTTGGTCATTATGCTGCTAAATGTCCTTATAGAGAAAATCATGATAAAGGGAAACAATTTGTAAAGGGAAAGAGTTATTATGCAAGTGAAGATAATAATGAAATGTCAAGTGAAGATGAAGAAGATTCTAACCAAGATCTACTAGTGCTCATGGCAAGGAAGCAAAAGAAGAAGGCTCCTCAAAAGGAGATTTCTCAGAAAACATGTGCAGCAGAAAATGAGGAAAATAAAACAGGTATTGAATGTGGTTCTTGTGATTCACTTTCTTGTGCATGCAATGGTAAAGATAGTGAAAGTAATGTTATGGATCTAGAAGAAGCTCTCAAGATTAAAGTTGAAGATCAACAAAGATCATTTGAAGAAAGAGACGGTATCTACAATGAGATGATCTCTCAACTGAAAGGACAGATAGAAATTCTGAATGGACAGGTAGACAAGTATCAAAAGTTGTACAATTATGGAAGCAATTGAAATAAAAGACTTGAAGTAGAAATCAATGATCTAAATGAAGATCTGGAAAAATCAAATAAGAAGAATGAAGGACTTGAAGCAGAAATCATCTCTCTGAGAGCATATCTTGAAGCATCAAATAAGAAGAATAAAGAACCTCTACAATCATTTGAAAAGGAAGGACTTGAAGCAGAAATCATCTCTCTCAAAGAAGATCTGGAAAAATCAAATAAGAAGAATGAAGACCTGCTACAAACATGTGAAGATCAAGAAAATTGGTTGAAGGAAGAAATCTTAAAATTAAATGATCAAGTAGAAGAAGGAAAAAGGGTCGAAGAAAGCATGAAGAAGAAATGCCAAAAATTGGAGGTTGAGGTAAACATTCTCAAAGGTAAATTAGAAGAAAAGGATAAACTCTTGAGGTTTCAAGATAGTACTAAGATTCTAGACAATATTCTTAGTAGTCAAAGGTCTCCTTCTATTAAACTTGGTCTTGGTTTTCATGAAACTGTTAAAGGAGAATCTAGTTCACAAGGAAGTGCTAAAGATTAAAAGGATATCAATGCAAAACCTAAAGTGTTGAAAGAAGAAAAATATCAACCGGAAATCATGAACTCTCAAAGGAAATCATTCAATAATGTTGAATGCTTTAAATGTCATAATTATGGGCATATTGCAGCAAATTGCAGAAGCAGATTGTTTCAGTCACAAACAAACAGATTCTACATATAAAGTTACTCTGGTTTCTTCAAGGGATATTGTTTTTCATGCAACAAGTATGGTCATAAAGCAGTTGATTGCAATAGAAGGAATAATAGAACAACACATTATGATCCTTATGCTTACTTTTCTGGTCACATAAGATGCTATACTTGTAACAAGTATGGACATGTAGAAAAAGAATGCAGGATGAATAGATCTGAGAAATTGGAGAACTTCCAGCACACAATAAGAAAGTTCAGGAAAAGTTGGAAAAAGGAGGAGGACCGGTCAGAAAAGTAGGGAATATTGACCCTACTGCAGTCATCCGCTTCTAAAGCTTACTTCTTTTAATGACTGTAGGAGTGATGTGAGATACATTATAGGGATTAGTAATGTATCGTCACAGGGGGAGCTATGTATGGTGATTCCCATGATTGTTTTGGTTATTCTGGTTATGTTTATTTCTGACAGAGCATCTGATGTGAAGAATAAAGGTACAGGTGGTACAAACTCAGGGGGAGATGAAGGAATGTGAAGTTTTCAATGTTTCACTTTCCATACGCGGGTTCTATGAACTAAAGCCGCGTATACACACGAGTTACAGTGGAGACAGTCGCGTATGCATTTATGATAAGAAAATTTGTATGACATCTGAAGATCAAGAGCACAGGTTCAGGGGGAGCATCAGTCTGACTATTAATGATTGTATTATTGGCACTATATCTTCTTATTACTTAGTTCTAAATGATGATGACATGATACATGGTTTCTTATAATGAGATTATGGATGAGCCCTGTTTTCTTTTTGCTGAAGAGTATTCTTTGTTTTCACACATGGATGAGATGGAAGTCTTATGATTCAGAGATAAGGATAGATCATGCAAAGATTGTTGCTGATAACTTGCTGTTGAAAGAGTTTCAGGTTGCACAAGCTAAGGAGGAGCCTTGGTCATAAGGAAAGGATGCTTGGATGCACATTTTCAGGGGGAGCATTAGCCTTGCTGAGCGTAATGCATTGTTGGCATTATGATGATTCTGAAATAAGATCTCTCTCTCTTGAGGTCTTTCTAGTACTAGTCATAAAAAGTCATATTTGTAATTTGATGAAAAGGTCATGTTGAGACCTATGATGTAAAATTGTAATATTCAGTCATGTAAGGACTTGATCAAATATGTAAACCCACTTGGTTGGGTACCTGAGTCAAAATGTGTAAACCCTCTTGGTTGGGTAGTTGAGTCAAATTGTGTAAACCCACTTGGTTGGGTATTTGAGTCTCATATGTAAATCCACTTGATTGGATCTTTGATGTAAGTATGAATCCTTGGTGATAGGAAAGGTCATAGAGTCATGTACTTCATTGAAAAATATGTTTGAACTTTCAGCATGAATTCAGGGGGAGCATGGTAATCTACAATGCTCTTCTATCTACATGAGGAGAAAACAACCTTGTGTTGGTTTTGATCCACCCTTTGCCCTTGATGTCAAAGGGGGAGAGTGACATGGTGTTTGAATAGGGGGAGAATATCATTATGCTTAATGTATCTATCTGTTGTGATCAAACACCATCGTGGTTGCCATCAAGTCCAAGGGGGAAGATTGTTGGCAATATGATGCGAGTGTTGTCACTTGATGGAAAACCCACTTGATGAAGATGATGGAAACCTACCCAATGAAGTTGTTCTTGATGCTTGATGAGTTTATTAATGATACCAAATCTGATATTCAAGTAGCAAATGAAAAAGAAATATCGAGAAAGTGCGAATAATGTCAAACAGGGTATGTCACAAGGCATACACGGATTTGTTAAGGCTAAGTAGCGTATGTACGCGGAAAATTATGTGCCAAGTCACGTATGCTTAATTGCGCTCTAAATTAATAAAACCAGGGGTTACTACCATGGTATTGACCCATTGTATTGAGCGTTGGATTGTCTATGTGATCCCATCTAGGAATACCATCGGAAGTTGTGTGGTTTTAATATTATAAAAATGGATCTATTTAAGGAGAAGAGATTCACATTATGCCGTATAGGGGTGCGTAGGTCTAGGTTTGAATGAGTACCTCACTCTGAAAAATGTCTAAATTAAAAGGGTAACAATTTGATGATAGATCTGAATATGCGATGCACCTATGAAGAAAATGATGAAGAGGGATCTCTAGATATAAAATGTATATGTATTTTCTAGATCTGTTTATGGAATTATTAGATCTGTGATCTAGCGAATCTGAGCTGAAGCAAAGAATGAAGATCTGAGTTGTTTATCTGTTTTGAAGAGATGCACTGCCCTAAAATGTCTGAAGATCTATATGCAGGTTCATTGACGAGGAAGCTCGTATATACGCGGCTTGTATTTAGCAAAAGCCTGTATGAGAATTGAAGTCAGCTCTGAAATGTGTGCAGATGTATACACGGGTTGGTATTTGTGAAAGCGCGTATATACGCAGGTTTAGTGAAGAAAAAGCGCGTATGTAATTTAGGGTTTGCTGAAGTATGTGGTATGAAATGTCTGATTTGTTCTGCTGTTTTACTGCTATCTGTCAATGATGATCTGGGTTGTTCGAATATTGATTATGCTGCTATAGAGAAAGTTGTTGGTTTGATGAATGTTCCTTGAGCTTAATTGTGTGGGTTGGATCCAGTATGAAAATTGATGAAACGTGGTCCACAAAGGTGCTGAAGGTTGAAGCCTTCAGTCAGGGGGTTGTAGCTCCCTTCCAGGTGAGGCTAGTAAATGAGAGCAGGGGGTTGTAGCTCCCTTCCAGGAGAGGCTGGTAAACGAGAGCAGGGGGTTGTAGCTCCCTTCCAGGAGAGGCTGGTAAACGAGAGAAGGTTGTAGCATTCTGTAGGTGGGTGCCTGCGTGCTGGTATGAGTCTGCGCCAATACATGGTTGTATGATGTTTTCTCTATAATAAAATATTGAAGGCTGAGACAACGGCAGCGGTGGCTTTCTCCCGACTTGGGTTTCCACCTAAAATCCTGGTGTTCATGTGTGTTGCTTATATGTGATGGTTTATTCTGTTATTACTGCACATGCTTACTGTTAAATAAACATCAGATGAATGAATGTTGCAAAGTTCTAAGTTAAGAAATATCTGCATAATAAGATCTCTGTGCATACGCATGTTTTATTAAGGATAGCCGTGTGTATATGCGAGTTGGCTTCAGGAAAGTAGCGTATGGGTTTTGAAGTAAGGAAAAGTAAAAAGATTTGAGTTTTCCCTAAATACTGATTCACCTCTCTCGCATTTTTGCCAACAATGGAAATGTAAACAAAGGTGCACAAGACTAGCTAAATACCCGGCAACCAAGTCAAGTAACCGAAATTGATGTAGTAGGGGTGAGATGGAGCAATGAGTGGTCTCGAGCATGCTTGTGTGATCGTCTAGCTAGC
>JAXQQM020091922.1:0-40026 GCA_034641835.2 Pinus albicaulis | reverse complement strand
GTAAAAAACAAAGACCAATAGCATATTTTAGTGAGAAACTAAATGAAGCTAAGAAGAAGTACTCTTCTTATGACAAATAATTTTATGCTATTGTACAAGCTTCAAAACAATGGAGACATTATTTGCTACCAAAGGAGTTTGTATTGTATTCTGACAACCATGCATTACAATTCATAGACAACCAACCAAAATTGAACCAGAAGCATGCCAAGTGGGTAGATTTTTTGAAGAGTTTTACTTTTGTGATTAAGCATACAAGTGGTAAGTTGAAAAAAGTTGTTGATGCTTTGAGCAGGGTAAATTTTATTGTGCAAGAATTAAAATTTGGTGTTGTAGGATTTGAAGAAATGGTTAATATGCATAAATATGATGAAAAATTTAAAGATATTTGCAGTTGTACAAAATCCAGCAATTCATAATAGAAGTCAGTGGTTGGACTATCTTATCCAAGGAGGTTTACTATTTAAAGGTAACAGACTGTGTATTCCCAAATTTTCTATGAGGGAAAACATAATCAAATAGAAACACAATGGAGGGTTATCTGGACACTTTGCACAAGAAAAAACTTTTCTTAGGTAAATGCTTTTTACTACTAGCCAAATATGCAAACTGATGTTAAGAGATTTTTTGAGAAGTGCAGGATCTATCAGCATGCGAAGGGAGGAAACCAAAATACATGATTATATCAGCCATTACCAATACCAAACTGACCATGGGATGCAATTAGTATGGATTTTGTTTTGGGTTTACCTAAAACTAAAAGAGGAAATGATTCCATTTATGTTGTGGTAGATAGAATTTAAAAAATGGCACATTTCATTGCATGCAAAAAAACTAGTGATGCAACAGATATTTCTATTTATTTTTTTTCAAAAGTTGTAAGGTTACATGGATTTCCTATAAGTATTGTGTCTAACAAGGATACAAAGTTTATTGGGAATTTCTAGAGAACTCTTTGGAAGAAACTAGGTGCCAACCTTAGTTTCAATTCAGCATATCACCCTCAAACAGTTGGGCAGACTAAGGTAGTAAACAGAATCCTGGGAAATATATTGAGGAGTTTAGTGTATAAAAATCCTAAGCAGTGGGATTTAGCACTTGCTTAGGCTGAGTTTTCTTATAATAATACTCAAAACTAGAGTACTAAGATGAGTCCATTCCAGATTGTTTTTGGGATGAATCCAAGAGGTGTGTATGAGCTCAGGAATTTGGGCAAACAGGAGATAAGAAGTGCAAAAGCTGAAGAGTTTGCAAAGCAAATGCGGAGACTATAGGAAAATGTCAAAGACATATTGCAGGAAAGCAGTGGAAAATACAAACAAAGAGCTGATATGAAGAGGAAAGAAAAAGAATTCCAAGTGGGTGATCTAGTGATGGTGTACTTGAGGAAAGAAAGGTTTCTTGTTAGGACTTACAAAAATTAAAGATGAAAAATATAGGGCCATACAAAATTGCGAGAGAGTTTTCAACCAATGCTTATGAAATTGAGTTTCCAGAAGGGGTTGGAATACCACCTATCTTCAATGTTGTCGATTTATACCCATACAAAGGGATAGAGTCAGAGCTATAAGATGAACCTACAGGAGATGAAGTTCAGACTTTAAATTGGGAAGAACAAATGCCAAAAACAATCAAGAAATGGGTGGAAGCTTTTCTGGAGAAAAGAGTATCCAAAAGAACCAAATGATAGGTTTATTTTCAGTATCTAGTCAAATGGAAGGGACAACCAATGGAGGATGCCAGTTGGTTGACCACATCAGAGTTACAAAAGTATGGAGTAAATCCTGAAATTTTGATGAATGATTCTTTTCTTCCCTAGGAGTATGGTGCAGGAACATCACATGAAATGAATTTCATTGGCCTAAGTGGTCAAATTATCTTTTAGTAGAGAGGGTTCGATCTTTCAAATTTATTTTTTATTTCAAAATTATTTTAATAATCAGCACATTTTTATTATTATTAGAATAGGAGATAAGTTGTTAGAACAGATGTGTATCAAGATTTTAGAATAGGGATTTAATTGTTAAATGGATAAAAACAGATATTGAGTTGTCAATACAGTTAGAATAGGATTTTATCAATTAAAAAGGGGAAAAGATGTAATGAAAAAAATAATGAGAGTGAGAGGATCAAGAGGGAGAGATAGTGTTTGATAATTAGAGGAAAGAGAGGGCAGACAAACTGATGTAATCAGGCCAAGAGGGCCAAGACTCTGTAATTTCTATTTATTTGAGTAATTGATTGAAGCATGGTGTGTAAATATTGTTCCTGGTGCATAAATTTCTTTGCAATATGCGTATTACTTCTTTCGACCATAATTGGGTAATATTATCTATTTATTTTCTTTAATTGGAATCATCAGTTAAGATAGCGTTAAGGGTTTTCTTTCAAATCTGAATACTGAAGAACTTAATTCTTTTCATAAATGGAATTATTTTCTTGAAGTTTCATGATTACACACTTTGGAACCTTGCATTATTTTGGAACCATGAATCAGGTAAAGACGTGAAAACCATGGAGTGACCTTTGTAAAATAGTAAATGGTATATCGCATCGAATAGAAATAGCAAGTGGTAATTCTTAAGAGTGTGCGAAAAAAAATGAAGGTGCCACGTAGCATACTGAAAAAAACTTTTCTTGCATGTTTTTAAAGTCTTAAATATCATGCTGGTTAGAGTGTGATACCCGTTGGATTGGGGGTAGCGAAATATATGGTGGAAATTAGATGTGTTAGGAAGTGGTAAAATAATAGAAGGTATTTGAGATTTGTTGTGGGGTGCCTGCATCAATCTCATTGAGTATGATTCGACGGGTTTAAATGTCTCATGTTGTTGTATATTTGAAGGTAAAAAAATTTCTCCCTCAAGCTTTGCTATGAGTTCGAACTATAATATTTCAACATATGGCTTTATTCTCCACACAGGCCATGTAACTGAACTGAACATGTCACTGCCCAATTTCCTCTCTAATCCGAATTAGATCTTGACAAATGTTTCAGTTGTTGTATGCTTTGTGCATCTCTCAGGCACTTTGCCTCTATCAATAATGTGGCCCCCAACCCCTTGGTCATCACCTCTCGGGGGTCCTCATGATGTCCACGAGGAGGGCGCCCCCTCATTTCTCGACGAATTTCTTTGACTATGTGCGGGAAAAGGGATCCATGTTCAACTACAAAATTTGCAAATATTCCGTGCATTGGGTTGCAATTTATCTGGTGCTCACCGATTGATGTTTGACCACTTGCATAAAGAGAAGGAAAAACTTGAATAGTGACATTCTTTGTAGGTGTATTGAAAGTCTCATACATAATGTGAGTCATATTCTCTCAGTGTAAGCATCTCCTTTCATTTCTCAGAGAAAGAAATAACTAAGATGATAGACGCTGCAAGCCATTAATTTTTATCTCTACTTAGAGTTTGTTGTTATCTCTCCATTTAAATGAACATGGAAAATGCATGGTACTTCTCGAAAGGGTGTAGCTGGCATCATATTACATGGTTATTTCCAAACCAATACCCCCAACAATGGGGCAGTTTATGGCATTGGTTTTTATCTTTCTCCAGAAGATTTTTCACGTGTCAAGGTGTCCCAGACTACAAATTCAACCAGGGGTCGACCAACAATCTCTTCTTATTTCTTCTTGTTTTTGACAAAACTTTAGGTCACAATAAATTTTCCATCTGGAGGTCATTTGATGCAATTCAAGCGTCATCGTATTCCTCTTTTCAAGCTCTTCATGATGGTGCCATTATTTTTTATTCCGAGTCAGACGAATTTTGAGTATTTTCCATCAAAATACAGATATCGACCCCCATAAAAATTGAAATTTTGCAAAAGAGCAGGAATATAACTTGCAAAAACATCATGAACTACTTATCAAACCAAAACCAAGAAATTTCTTCTTGTAAGCATGTTTTTTGAATGGTGGATGGAGCCTTCTTCACGAGCTCTTTCAACATATGTCTACTTGACTTGTGGCAGATTTCAGGGTGCAACTTCTAGCACTTCTTCTCCTAATGGCCACTGATTTTACAGAAACTGCAGAAATTACATCGTTTTCCATTCAACTGTGTCTTCATGATAGGAGGATTTAGAAGGTTTTTATTCTTCTTAGTCTCACTTCACGTGGATACATATGTCTTATTTACCCACACTTTCTTTGTATGATTCTCAACTACATCATAGTTAGCAGATCTATGAAAGAAATCAATTCTCTTATATGCAAAAGCAGAATTTGAATGATTTTCATAGCTTCTTAGTTTTTCCTTGAACTAATGAGGACCAGGTGGCCTGATTCCTTTCTCGGAATTAGGTGATGAAGATATGGCTTTTGCTTCAACTACCTCTGAGCATTCTCCTCCCTCTTTTTGTCCATAACCCAAGCCTGTAAATGGTTTTCTTGGTACAACCTCCAATGGGTGGGTGATTCCTTGGCCATTTATGCCAAGTCCACCTCCGCTATACCCGATCATTGTGAGGAATTTCATGCGAAAATTGGTTTCATATTGAGAGAGAAGAGGACATGAAGTGACATCATATACCTCGGTTTGAGATGTAGCCTTTGTCGTCTCCACCTTATAAAATTTAGAAAATATATCCTCTTTGGCTTGTAGAATCTCATGAATCTCTTGCTTATCGAGCAATAATCTTCGCAATTCTACATTTTTGGCTTAAAGGTTTCCATTCATCTCTTGCAAATATTATAGTCTTTCAGTGTGCTTCGCTCTTTTCCCATCCTACAAATCAGTCACCTACTCTGATACCACTTGATCTGATCACGGGTCGAGTACTACCCAACCATCTCATGTATGATATTAAGAGCATTTAATTTACTATGGATTATACAGGCTTAAATGAGCATATTAGTCCACATAAAAATAATTAAATGAACTGCACACTATCAAGAAGTACAAAACACATAAGACAAAGACAACCAATTGGCAATGGAGTTCACCCCTCCATCTCACTGGGGCTACATCTCTAGATCTGCTTCAATTGGTATTCAGATCCTCTATATTCCTTCGTCAACGTAATCTTATTACATTCAATCTCTCTGGCCGAGCATTAGCCAACCAGTATGGCTTTCAAAGGCTAATTATTTCCTCATGTCTTCCTCCTCCTCTCATCGCTTAAATAAGGAATATATATAGCTTTCCTCATCCACTCTTCAACAAAGAATATTAATTACAATACCCACAATTGTAGGGCCTAACTAGAAGGAAGGAAAAACAAATTCCATGAAAGTAGGACCTCCAACTATCTCAGCTTAAATAATGGAAAAGTCTCAAAACCACCTAAAGACTTTCCAACCATGCCCCTTGATTCTCTCAACCTATAATTGAGCAAAAATAGAGAATTGGTGTGAGGTGGATTCTCACGTAAAAAAAATTCCCCTAATTACATTAAATTAATAATATGTGAGACAAATTTCTCTCAAAAATATTAACCATTCATAGCAATAATGCATGGGTTTAATAAAATGCATAAGCATAATTTCCCCCACTTAATTACTTGTCACCAACTTCAAATCATCAAGGTGCCAAGTTCTTTTCAAGTGTGAAGGTCCTTCCGGATCATTTGGAATCTCAGTAGGTGAAGGAAGATTGTAAGAATCCAGGTGGATTACTACAACCTTTTCTGATTCCAAAGTGGAAATGGTAGGTCATTCCTTGGAATTCATCATAGGTTTGTCAAGGACATCTAGATAGCATGATTCCATCATGGTCGTGGTAGACAAGTTTACAAAGGTATCCCACTTTATTCCAGTGAAGTATATTTATTCAGCTAATGATGTAGCACACGTATTCATGAGAGATGTGGTAAGATTACATGGTGTTCCATGGAATATTGTATCAAACAGGGATGTTAATTTCACTTCCATGTTTTGGAAGGAGTTGTTTACAGGTTTAAGGACATAGTTGGCCCTAAACACATGTTATCTTCTGCAGACGGATGGAAAGATAGAGAGGGTCAACAGGATATTGGAGGATATGTTAAGGATGTATGTGATGCATCAACAGAGAATATGGGAGGGGTACCTTCCATTGGTTGATTTTTATTACAACAATTGTTACCATGAGTCATTGAGGATGAGTCTGTTTGAGGCACTCTATGTGAAGAGTTGTAATACTCCCATCAGTTGGAGTGATTGAGTGAAAAAGGCATTAATAGGAATGAACATGTTGGAAGAGAAGGAATAGGAAATGCAAGTAATCAAGAAGAATATAAAGGAAACATAGGACAGGAAGAAAACTTATGCATATAGGAATAAGATATCTAAGGAGTTTGAGGTTGGGGAACATGTATACTTGGGTGCCATTCCCAAGAATATATCCTTGAGGATTCGATCATGTGCCAAGTTGGCACTGTAGTTTTATGGACCTTTCAATATTCTGGAAAGCATTCGACCAGTAGCCTATCAAATTGAGCTTCCTTTGACAGTGAGATTCCATGATGTTTTCCATGTGTCATTTCTTAAGAATTATGTTAAATATGTTGATCATGCGATTGACTAGTCTATATTGCATGTGGAACAAAAAGGAGAATTCCAACCGAAACCACAGTGTATTTTGTAGAGAAAGATTCTCATTATACGGAACCAATCAATAGAGCTAGTTAGAGTGCAATGAAGCACTTTGGGACCAATGAAGCTACATGGGAGAAGGAGGATCAAATTCGAGCTATTTATACTTCTCTATTCGTTGGTTGAGTGAATTTTTTTGGTATATGTATATATGTATATGGATGTAAATACGGCCATGAGCTATGTTATAAATCTCCAATAAGAGGTATGGGTGTCATGTCAGTATGGTTGTTATGATTGTTATGGATGTCATGTTAGTTTTCTTTTGAGTAGGTTGATCATTGTAAATACTACAACGATCTAAGTTATAAAGCTCCATGGGAAGTATGTTTTTCTTTCAACAATATTGGTAGTTTTAGGTGTCATTGAACACTGAGGACAGTGTTCCCCCAATGGGGAGGGTTCTGTAACAGCCCTAGTAAAAAATCCATGTAAAATTTAATGAAGGTAAAATAAGACCTTGGTCATGGGACATGCATTCCAAGCCTAATGTTGGGAAAAACATCCTAGTGTGGGTGTTCATATGGTTTATTATGGCTATGGAAATTGGAAAAGGAAATGGTAAAGGCTTTGGAAGGATAAGTGGCATTTATTGGCATTTATTTATGAAAATAATGAAAAAAGGGAGAAAAGGATGATGACAGGTCACAGGTTTCATGTGATGAGGATAATTAAGGAAAATAATGGAAAATTGAAGAAATTAGAGGCCTCATTAATAAAATGGATTTTAAGGATCAGTTGGTACCTTTTTTTAGTTTATTTTTGGAGCTCTCTCTCTCTCTCACTCACTCTTGGACACTTAGATTTTTGTTGGAGCACTCTAGCACTGGATCAAGGAAAGCAAAGGAAGGACCAAGAAGGAAAAGCGAAGAAAAAATCAAGTAATGAAGAGAAAGATCATGCAAATACAATGGGATTACTTGCATGTATCAATTTGCATGTGTGATTTCCTTGCTATATTTGGCATGCATGGTACATGCATGTGTGTATTTAGTTCCCTTACTATCATTGGCATGGGATTTTGTAGGTGTGACAATGTTATTTGGCCTTGCCTTGCCATTTGTGGATAACCATGGTGTGATGGGTTCTCTTGTATTTGGTTGTTTTCATATTGCCTGGGATGGTTTCAAACCGAATGAGGTGGTCTTTAAAGAAAAAACTGCATGGCCTATGAATCCTTGGACCATAAGGTGGGAATGAGGTAAATCGCAGTGTGTGTCCCTCAATAGGCCTAGGAATCCTGCTAGTGAATAGTGGCATATACGGTAAATGCCTAGAGGTGTGTGCCCTAGATCGTATATAGCAATCCCGAATTAATGAGTAGTGGGATATATGGTAGGTGTTAATGGAGTGTGGATTCTTAATTAGGCCTAAGAATCATAAACATTTAATGTTAATACATATGGTAAAATTCTTCACAGTGTAGGTGGATAACCAAGTGGGAATCCATTCTTTTCTAGGGCCTAAGTAGTGTTTTGGTGTGGATCTCTATAAACCCAAAGGAAACCTCAATTGGTTTGGTTTTGAGTCCCAAATTCATGTTTAGAATATGGCACAGGGGTGATTGCCTAAAAGAAATAATTGGTTTAACCAATCTATGATTGGGTGGTTTTTGGAAGTCCCATACTTAGTTGGATTTTGCATTCATTAATACTATCTTCTTCTCCTTGGTATTTCATGTGTAAATTTATTGCATTATATATGGATTTTATGGTTTTTGTTTCCTTGTTATTTATGTTGGTTATATGTTGGTTATGAGTATGTTTTATGACATTTTTGATGAGTGGATCTCATCTGGTTTTTATTATAAATTGAATGTATAATGAATTTATATCTTAATGGATGATAATACAACTATTGTGATAAGGAAACAATGCTTCCTTATGAATATCAGATAAGTATGAGACCCCTATGCTTATATATGTTGTTATGACCTGTATATTACATATTTCTGACATGTTTGGCGAACTGCCTGTCATGTCTAGTGGAATTCCACTAGCATTTAGAGATCAGATTGAATATGATGAGCCTTAGTGTCTTGAGGAATGTGTTAGTAAATTGAAGCACTATTATAAGAATTCAAAGTGTAATACATAATTGCAGCAAGGTTGGAAAGAAAAATACAAGGCTAAAGGTAAATGGTAGCGGAAAATAAAAAATCCTAAGAATTGAGAAGAGAAAGATAATGTTGCACCTTATAAGAAGTTCAACGTAGTTAGGTAGTGACATGGGTCATAGTCTAGAGGGTAGCTGAATAGAGGTGGTGGTACATGACAATGTAGTGTTGGACATGTGGTAAGGAGAATCTTAAGAGCGATTTTTCAGAGAATCATGGTGGTATGCCTTATATTTACATTGCATAGGAATCGTATATAGTTGGGGATGTTGGGCAGAGAATTCCTGAGATATATGCAACATTGGATAATAGGTAGGTAGATCACCTAGCATCTATTATCGATATGGATTGTAAGCTTTGTGATCAATTTTTCTCTATTTTGATTTACTTTGGATATAATTATAGTTATGTTAATCTTGAACTGGTGGATAAGTGTGGTTTGAATGAAGAAGCTCATGCAAAATCTTGTTTATTACAGTTGGTTATAGGTACAAATAAAATATTTCATCATTGGGCAATAGTATGTGTATTTGAGTTGAATGTTATGCCTACATCAGCACATTTGAATATACTTCAGTTGGGATCATATAGTCTGATTTTGGGTATCAATTGGCTATATCTTCACAGGACCAAGGTTGATTTTTATGAAAAAAATATTAAGTGTTTGGATGACAATGGAGAAGAGAAAGTATTGAAGGGTAAGAAGAAGGCAACATCAGTTAGAATGGTGACCACTATGCAGGAAAAGCGCAGTCGCAGAAAAGGGTGTGTGTTATTGCAATGCATATTTCTAGCAATAAAGGTAAGGAGGATGGGGATGTAGATATATTAAACAGGTACTCAATATTACAATATTTTGAGGATGTGTTTCCAGAATAAATTTCACAGTTTCTACCTCACATAGAAGTGGAATTTTCTATGGAGTTAGTACCAGGGGCAGTACCAATATCGAAGGCACTGTATAGGGTGAGAACTCTAGAGTTAGTAGAGTTAAAGTTGCAATTGAATGAAATTATTAACAATGGATACATTAGGCCAAGTGTATCACCATGGGGTGCACCAGTCTTATTTTTTGAAAAAGAAGGATGGTACTCTTAATATATGCATAGGTTACAGGAATTTCAACAAGGTAACCATCAATAATAGGTATTCGTTGTTGAGGGTTGATGACTTCTTTGATCACTTGAAGGGAGCAACAGTGTTCTTGAAGATTTACATGAGATTAGGATACCATCGAGTACGCATCAAGGAAGAGGATATTTACAAGGAAAATTTATGGACTAGGTATGGGCATTATGAGTTTTTGATTGTTCCTTTTGGTTTGACTATTTCTCCATCTACTTTTATGTGCTTGATGAATAGTGCGTTGCACCCTTATTTGGACAAGTTTCTTATTGTATTCATTGATAACATCTTGATATATTCTAATAATAAGGAAGAACATGTTGAACACTTATCAATAGTATTTAGATTGCTAAGAGGGCATTATTTGTATGCTAAGCTCAGTAAATGTAGTTTCTTTTAGACAAAGGTACATTACTTGGTACATGTTGTTTCCAAGGAAGCTATAACAGTGGATCTAGAAAATATAAGGGCTATCATGGAATGGGAAGCTCCTAGAAATGTGGATGAGGTAATATCATTCACGGGACTAGCAGGTTATTATAGGAGGTCCATCAAGAAATTCTCTCAGATTTCATATCCTATTACATCACTACAGAGGCAAGGTAAGAAATTTGAATGGACAGAGGAATTTGCAGTGAGTTTTGAATAGTTGAAGCAGTTGTTAACAAATGTTGATCTGGTGTTAAATATTGAAGATCCAAACAAAAAGTTTGTGATATGTAAAAATGCTTGCAAGAGATGGACTAGTGGATTCCTTATGTAGGAAGGACATGTAGTGTGCTATGAGTCACAAAAACTAAATACGCATGAGAAGAATTATCCAACAAATGATATTGAATTAGCAGTGATCATCCATGCATTGAAGAAGTGGAGGCATTATCTTCTTGTTAGGAGGTTTGTATTGATGAGTGATCATAGTGGATTGAGGTATATATTTTACCAACCAAATATGAATGACAGGAAAGCTATATGGTTGGACAGGATAAGCGAGTTTGACTTTGAGATCAGGTACATCAAGGGAAAAGAGAATAGGGTTGCATATTCTCTTAGAAGGAGGATACAGGTGAATCATATAGAAACTATGAGTTCCTGTGGGACAAACACATGATCATATTTTATAAGAATGAAAATAGGATTACATGTACATGGAACTTATGCGTAGGTTACATCAGGGTACAAGTGATTAGGATGTGGACTATCATATTACACCATATGGTTTTATCAAGTTTATTGAAAATATACATGTTTTGAATGACAATGATCTCAATGAGACAATATTGCGAGAGTTTCATACAAAATTTTATTCAGGTCACCAAGGATACCATAAGAAAATGATAGCAGTAAAGTGGTTTTATCATTGGCTAAATCTGAAGAAGGACATGACAGATTTTGTGGCTAGATGTTTGGACTATCAGTAGGTTAAGGTAGAGTGTAATCATCTAGGTGGATTAATACAACCTATTATGATTCCATAGTGGATATGGGATGTGATTTCTATGTATTTCATCACGGGTTTTCCAATGAAATCTAGACAACATGATTCCATTGGTCATGGTAGAAAGGTTGAAAAAGGTAGCACACTTCATTCCAGTGAAGTCTACCATTTTATCTAATGATGTAGCACAGGTATTAATCAGATATGTGGTATTATTACATGGTTTTCCACAGAAGATTATATCGGACAGGGATGCTAAGTTAACTTCCATGTTTTTGAAGGACTTGGTTTCAGGTTTAGGGAGATATTTGGCCTTCAACACAGCTTATCATCCGTAGGCAGATGGAAAAATAAAGAGGGTAAACAAGATATTTGAGGATATGCTGAGGATGTATCTGATGCATCAACATAGGAGATGGGAGGGGTACCCTCTATTGGTTGAGTTTTCTTAAAACAATGGTTACCAGGAGTCACTGAGGATGAGTCCATTTGAGGCACTCTATGGGAGGAGATGTAATACTCCCATCAGTTGGAGTGAATAGTGAACAGGGTGTTGATAGTATCATACATGTTGGCAGAGATGGAACAAGAAATGAAGGTAATGAGGAAGAATCTAAAGGAATCACAGGATAGGAAAAAACATTATGCATATCAGAAAAAGATGTCTAAGGAGTTTTAGGTTGGGGAAAAAGTGTACTTGTGTATCAAGCCCAAGAATAACTCGTTTAATATTGGATCATGTGCCAAGATGGAACCTCAATTTTTTGGATCTTTCAAGATTCTTGAAAGGATTGTACCAATATCTTATCGACTTTCACTGTCTCTGACATTGAGATTCCATGACGTTTTCCACGTGTCATTTCTTAAGAAGTATGTTAAATGTGTTGATCATGTGACTGACTTCTTTGTATTGTAGATGGAACCAGAAGGAGAATTTTAGCTGGAACCACAGTGTATTTTGAAAAGAAATATGCTCATGCTACAGAACCAAGAAATTGAGCAGGTTAAATTGCAATGGGAGAACTTTGGGTCCAATGAAGCTACATGGGATAAAGTTGATCAAATGTAGGCTATGTATCCTTATTTATTCGTTGGTGGAGAGAATTTTTTTGGTATATGTTTTGGTGTGATTTTTTAGCATATGTACATATGTATATGGATGTAAATATCACCAACGGTTATAAATATCCAATAAGCGGTATGGGTGTCATGTCATTATGGTTACCATGTTGTTAGGTTTCCATGTTGGTTTTCTTTTCAACAAGGTTATAATTATTAATACTACAAAGAGCTAAGTTATAAAGCTCCATGGGAAGTGTTTTTTTATTTTAGCAATCTTGTTGGTTGTAGGTGTCATTGAACACTGACGATGGTGTCCACCCAAGGGGGAGGGTTCTATAACAACCCTGGTCAAAAATTCATGTAATAAAAGTTAATAAAGGAAAAATAAGACCATGGTAATAGGACAGGTATTCCAAGATGAATGTTGGGAAAAACATCCTAATGTGTGTTTTCATCTGGTTTATTATGGCTAAGGAAATGGTAAAGGCTTTAGAAAGGAAAAATGGCATTAATTGGTATTTTATTTATGAAAATGATGGAAATTAGGAGAAAAGGAAGGTGAAAGGTCACAGGTTGAATGTGAAGAGATAATTGAAGGAAAATAATGGGAAATTGAAGAAATTAGAGGCCTCATTAATAAAAATGATTTTGAAGATTAATTGGTACCTTCTTTTAGTTCAGTTTTGGAGCTCTCTCTCTATTATCTCTCTCTCTCACTCTTGAACACATAGATTTTTCTTTGAGCACTCTAGAATTAGATCAATAAAAGTAAAGGAAGTATCAAGAAGGAAAAGGGAAGAAAATATTATGCAAGGAAGAGAAGCATCAAGAATCTACAACGGTATTATTTGCAGGTATAAATTTCCATGTGTTATTTCCTTTCTATATTTGGCATGCATGGTACATGTATGTGTGGTTTTGGTTTTCTTGTTGTCATTCGCATGGGATTTTCCAGGTGTGACAATGTTCTTCAGCCTTGCCTTTCCATTTAAGGAGACCCATGGTGTCTTGGGTTCTCTTGTATTTGGTTGAGCTAGATTGTCGGATGGTTTCAAAAGTGAGTGAGGTGGTCTCTAAAAGAAAAAAACATGGCCTAGTAATCCCTAGACCGAAGAAGGTGGGATTTTGGTAAAGATGTATTTTTTGTGTCTCAGTAGGCCTAGGAATCCTCGATCAATGAGTCGTGGCATATATGGTAAATCCTAGAGGTGTGTGTCCTCGATCAAGCCTAGGAATCCTTGACCAGTGAATGGCAGGATATATGGTAAATATTGGAGGGTGGATTCCCAATTAGGCCTAGGAATCCTCAACCATTGAATGGTGGGATATATGGTAAAGCCTAGATACTAGAGGGCAAGTAAATTCCTCATGGTGTATGTGTAGAAATACAATGGCATCTATGCTTGGTTAGGGCCTAGTGATCTGGTGGGGATTGCAGTAAAGCTTAAGGAAACATATATTGGTTTGGTTTTGAATCCCAATTTTATGCTTGGAATATCAAACATGCGTGATTTTCTTAAATAAATATTTGGTTCAGCCAATCTATTATCCGGTGGTTCTTGGAAGTCCCATATCTGGTTGGATTTTTCATTCATTAATAAGACCTTCTTCTCCTTGGTATTTTGTGTGTAAATGTACTGGCTTATATGTGGATTTTATGGATATTGTAACCTTGTTATTTTTTTGGTTATATGTTTCTTATGAGTATGTTTTATGAAATTCTTAATATATGGATATCATAATGTTTTGATTAGCAAATCAATGTAAAATTTATGTATGTCCTAATAGATGATAATGGAACTATTGCGATAAGGCAACAATGCTTCCTTACGAATCTCATATAAGTATGAGACACCTATGCTCAGATATGTTGTTATGACCTATACATTACATATTTGTGACATGTTTGACGAAATGCATGTCATGGCTAGTAGGGGACAGACCAAGTACCTGTATCAATGTTTGCATTAGTATTTGTGTTTCAATGTTATTATTCATTTCTGGAAGTTTCATGAAGTTTTGGGAAGTGGACTGAGACCTAAACCTGAAAAAATGGCTCAAAATCTGGGGTCACTAGCAAAACATTTCTTGAAAGATTCCACAGTTATTGGTATGCCTTATTGTGGGAGCAGCTGGAAGGCCTCATTCATATGCATGGATTGTTATGGGAGCGACTAAGGGTCTAGATAAACAAAAATTCAAGTGACCTCAGAGGTTGGTCACTTGGAAGGGTTGGTTGGCTCCTGAAGGTCCTGTAGCATGTGTGGAAGGTCATTTTTGTTTTTTTTATGTTGGTTCCATTTCCTTAACTATACATAGGGATTTGAATCACATCATAGTAGCCTCTCATCACATGTTGACCCCAGTGGACCAGTTAACTTGGGTAAATGTAGGAGGAGGGTGTTACATAATGTAACGAAATGAGAACCCTTCCATCATTGTTTCATCATTTATCCCAATTAGTATTTGTAAGTGAGTGATGTAAATGTGGTCAATATCCAATTATATGTCCAAACCAATTACCTAACAAGAAATTATGTCAGAGGGAACATATTGTACAACGAAAATCTCCATGAAATCATCATGCTTTTTGTTGGAAACAATATTTAATACTGGAGGGAGGATGAATCATATTAAGGATAATTTTAAATTTTTATGTTAATTATTATTTTCTCTTTTAACATGGCAACAATTTATGTGAGCATTCACAGCTAAATGCATAAGAAACAATGTAAATAATTCACATGAACATATACATCAACATGAGTAGTATACAACACATCTAAATTTAACATTGGGAGGCGATGGCCCATGAACCCTGAGCATCTAGGGTTTCTGTTATACTCTGCAACGGAGGACTCCATCCTAACCTACCTTCTGACTGCCAATACTGTGCGCCTGAACGATAGCCTATCACTGCAATAGGACTCCCTATAATGGCGTCCCCATCGGGGGGCTTTCAACACCTCCCCCATCAGGTTCCAGCGCGAATCCAGCGTCTGAAACAGTTACAGCTTCTATTCATGTTCAGCCTGACAATGCCGATATGAAAGACATCCCGGTGGCGCAGGAATCACAAAAAGAGTCACAAGATACGGCAGAAAAGCCCCGTGATGCACAGGCAGACACTGCAGCGAACAAGGAAATACCCAAACCGACATATCCAACATCCAAGCCCATAGCAGCAGAGTGACCCAAAATAGAACTACCGAGTCATAGGATAAATGGACAAATCCAGTTTATGAAGGACCATGCCCTATAGGCAAATTTATCGGCTTCTGGCCCACTAAAAAAGCTCTACAGAGTTGGATAGTAGCAAAATGGAAACCTAAAGGACATGTTACCCTACAGCTAGGCCCAAAAGGGTTCTTCACGGTGGTCTTCAACTGTATAGAAGACCGAAACAGAGTCCTAGACGGCAGTCCTTACTTTTTTAACTCAACTGGCCTGTACTTATGGGATTGGGTTGAAAGATTTAACCCAGACAATGAGGACTTCAGTTGGGCACCTGTGTGGATCCGGATGTATTCTCTTCCATTGGAATACTGGGATGAAGAATCACTGAAAGACATCGAAAATGGCCTGGGCGAGTTCATAAAGATTGCTGAAGAAACAAAACTCTGAAGATATACCTCATATGCTCGCATATGTGTCTATATGTGCCTAGACAAAGCTCTCTCAGACTCAGTAAGTCTTTATCATGATGATTTTGAATGGATCCAGCCTTTAGACTATGAACATGTACCTTTTAGATGTCGAAAATGTCATGTTCATGGACATCTATTCCGTGACTGCCCTTTAAATGCTCAGCCCAAGAATACTGATGTCTCAAAAAAACTTGATTCTGAAGGATTTACCAAAGTTACCAATCGAAAAAAGAATCATAAAAAGCCTACCTCTAGAAAAAATATTATCCAAGATAACTCCTCCACGCCTTCCACCAGCAATAGTTTTGATGTTCTAGCCAAGGAAAATGTGCAAGACCCTGAACCAGACAAGCAAGATGCATATCCCACCAAGCCATCCCAAAACCCCCCACCCTCTGACTCAATCCTGATTCTTTTGCCATTAAATGACAACCATAACCCACAAGGAACACTTCTTAAGGATCTCGATTGGAAACCGAATGGAATGGATATCAATTGCTTTCTTTAACAACCTTTTCACTCAAATGACTCCATGGAAAGAAGTAGTCAGGCCGAAAATATTGAAGAGGAACCGAAAAGTATCGACTTAAGAGGCCTAGATATTTCCAGTGTTGAGCAAGCCTATAGAAATAAAGAATTTGATAAAATTCCAGAAAACTAGCTAGCCAACCTGGAGGTTATCATCTCTAGAGCATATCAGCAGTAAAACTAGGAATACAACTAGGTAGTCAATGGGATGGAGCACAAATTCCCAAATATTCCAAAAAGCGCGGCAGAAAGACGGATCTACAAAGAACCATCATCATCGGTCAGATCCTAGTGGAGTCAGGAAGATATTCCAAGTTGAAAAAGTACTACAAACCCCTCCCTAATAGTGAATCATGAAGCTCACTTCATGGAATTTAAGAGGGATAAACAGCCCCAGAAAATACAAAATGATCAAAATCATGATAAAGCAGGAGCAACCTCAAATTTTTTTCATGCAAGAAATAAAATGTAACAGCACTACACTTGGTTACATTCTCTCGAAAGCATGGCCAGGATGTCACTCAGTAGCAGTGGACACCTCAGGAGCTTCAGGAGGGTTAGCTATAGCGTGGAATACGCAAGCTATCTCGCTCACATATTTTCATGCATCTCATCATATCATTCAAGCCACATTCCACATTATAGGAACTCATATTCATGGACATCTTACCAATGTCTATTTTCCTCAGGATGCCGGCAGTAAGATCGCACTGCTCGACACTATAGCAGAGCTCAACTCCAGCAGACTCCATCCTCTCTGGATCATAGGCGGCGACTTCAACATGATAACCAGACTTGAAAAAAATAAAGGGGGAAGAGCCAATATAGAGAACAAAAGTGGCCACTTCAAGGATTTTATACAAAACAATTAGTTAATTGATTAGCAGTTTAGCAATGGAATCTATACCTGGAGTAACCGCAGAGCAGGAAAGCAGCAAATAGCTTCCAAATTAGACCGCTTCCTAATTTCTGATAATGCCATACATCTAGGAGGGGATATTTCTACCTCAATCCTACCCCTCTCTGGATTGGATCATTGGCCTATATCTCTTCAATGGCAAAGATCAGGCAATTCTACTCAACGACCATTCTGTTTCGAAGCTTTTTGGCTCACTCATCCAAATTTCAATGATTTGGTCAAATTGACTTGGACGGGCTTCACTCCCCCAGAAGGATAAAAAATGTTTCAATTCCAACAGAGGCTCAAACATCTTAAACTGCACATTAAAAAGTGGAATCACTCCACTTTTGGAAACATCTTTCAGGCTCAGAATGCTCTTAACCAAGAAATGATGGCTCTCTAGCAAAAAATCATTAATGAAGAAAGAATAGAGGAGACAATGGAACAAGAACAACGGATTCAAAATCAATTGGATGAAAGAAGAAAGCAGGAGGAAATCCTCTGGAAGAAAAAATCCAGAGTCATATGGCTAAAAGAGGGTGAGCATAATACAAAATTATTTCACAGAACTACTATACAAAGGCGGATGAATAACACCATCACTTAAATATAGAATCAACAAGGGTAAAGGGTTGAAGATCACGCAGAAATTGAAACAGAGATCATAAATCATTTCTAGAATGTTCACCAGGAGCCCCAAATCAATAGACAGCCAGCAATAGAAAGAATTATTCAACATATACCGAGAATCATCACGGAGGAACATAATCAATTTCTCCTTAGCCCAGTTACTCTCCAGGAAGTTGAATTGGCGATGAAACAACTCAAGGAAGGTAAAGCTCCAGGGCCAGATGGTTTCACAACCACCTTCTTTCACACTTTCTAGGACCTTATCAAAGAGGAAGTATGGTAGGTGGTGCAAGAATCAAGGACTCTTCATTGGCTACTTCCATCTTTAAATGTGACTTTTATCGCCCTCATTCCTAAAGAAGAGCACTCAATCACACCGGACAAATTCCGACCAATTTCATTATGTAATGTCATTTATAAAGTCATATCCAAAGTCATAGCTTCAAGGCTGAAACCGCTTCTTCCCTTGCTCATATTACCAAAACAATCAGGATACGTGGAAGGCAGGAAAATTCTGGATGGTATAATCCTCACTCATGAGGTTATACACTCTCTCAAGCATTCCAAAAAGGTAGGTGTGATTCTTAAAATAGACCTATCTAAAGCTTTTGACAAGTTGAGTTGGACTTATATTCAAAAAATGCTCTCAGCCTATGGCTTCTCTCCCCCTTGGGTTCGTTGGGTAATGAGTCTTGTTTCTTCCACTTTATTCTCCATCCTAATCAATGGCATTCCCTCTCGACTGTTCAGTCCCTCTCGAGGTATCAGGCAAGGCGACCCCCTCTCGCCTTTTCTTTTTTGTGTTAATGGCTGAAGGATTAGGACGTCTTATTAAGAATGCTCTCCATTCACAACAACTCAGAGGTATCTCTATTCATAATTCCCTTGCTATCACCCACCAACAATTTGTGGATGATAATATGTTATTTAGGCATCCCTCTATGCAAGAAGCATCAAAATTCAAATCGCTACTTGAAGATTTCTCTGAGGCTTCTGGGGCCAGCATCAACACAACTAAATCCCAAATATTCTTCTTTCATACTCCATCCTTGACTCAATCTGCTATAGCACGCATTCTTGGTTTCTCCTTAGCTTATCTACCTTCCAAATATCTAGGTGCACCCCTAACTGACTTGGCTATTAAACATTCTTCTTGGCAATTACTATTGGAAAAAATAGAAGCCCGTCTATCTTCATGGACTTACCGAGCTCTTAATATGGCTAGTAGTTTGGTGCTAGTCAAAGCAGTACTACAAGAAATGCCTCTCTATCTTTTCTCTGTCCTGGCTGCACCAAAGTGGGTACTCAAGAAAATAAAAAATCTGCAATGCAATTTTCTTTGCGGGGCCACAGGACAAAATCGCAAGTGCGCATTGGTCAAATGGACGACTGTTTGTAGACCCAAGGAGAACGGTGGCATCGGATTAAGAGATCCCCATCACAGTAATGCATTCATGGGAGCCAGAATTTGGTGGCAATGGCTCTCAGCTCCATACACGCCTTGGGCAGTTATTTGGACTTCCAAATATGCAAATCATAGACCGCCTGATGATCTAATTAGATTCACACCTACAGAAAAGGGTTCTTTGATTTGGAATGCGACTAGACAACACTTTCATTTGATTCAACAACACAGTTTCTGGGAAATCAGAGATGGCAACACAGCTCGGTTTTGGATGGACTCATGGCAACAACAACCAAGGCTATGTAATATCTACAGACCTCCACAAATTTAAGAATGGGAAGAGCAACAAATGGAAATGGTCAAGCAACAATGGACTCAAACCTTAGATCAAGGATACAGACAATGGCGCCCAGTAGCACAGCTGATCAGAAATGGAACAGAGCAAATCCACACTGCCATAGATACCGAACTCTAGAATCAAAAAATCAGATTCTCTGACAAAAAGGAAATTCTGAGGTGGGGCTACACTCCAAGAGGGATATTCACTACCAAGGAGGCGTATAAAATCTTATGCACTGATCCAACTCCCATCGATCCTCTATGGAACAGAATTTGGTCTCCTAGAATCTGGCCCAAGGTTTCCACGTTCCTCTGGCTACTTGGACATCAGCCAATCCTCACATGGGATAACCTAAGGAAAAGAAATTTTCATGGACCCTCCAGATGCCCCAACTACATTCAACAGGAAGAAACCATACAACATCTCCTGGACAACTATTCTCTTGCCAACCAACTCTGGGAGAAAACCAGCTTTCGATGTCAAAGAAGATGCAAAGTTTCACGGGATTTAATCAATACATTGTGCAATTGGAAGCAGGATCCATACAAAAGCAGGCTACTTAACCAACTGTGGCAAATAATACCAGGTCTTATTCTTTGGACAATTTGGAAAGAAAGAAATCGACTCATTTTCAAGAATCAGAGCACACCTCTAGAAACCATCTGGAGCAACCTATGTCTTAATCTTCAGGAGACCTTGGCTCTACAAACCTGGCATGAAGAATATTTTCCTACACTCCCACAAGAGCAGACTATATGGGAGAGTTGGAATATTCAAATTCCCTAGATACAAAAAGATCCAGGAAAATCTCCCAATTCTACTACAGCGATAAGTAAATGGATGCCCCCTCCTCAAAGAACTTTCAAACTCAACTTTGACGGGGCTTCCAAGGGAAATCCAGGCAGGGCAGGTTATGGAGGCATCTTCAGGGATCACAAATGCAAACCACTCTTGTTATTTCTGGGCAACATAGGATGGGACTCGAATAACTCAGCTGAGTTAGAAGGCTTGTGGCAAGGTCTTTCATTATCCCATCAATATGGATTTCATCCTTTGGAGATTGAAGGAGATTCAAAAATTCTCATAAATATGGCAAATCAAATTCTCCAAGGAGCCCATGCAAACAAAGTAGCCATAAGTTGGAGACTAGCAGCCCGATTAGAGCTAATAGAACAATGGCTCAACACCGACAGAGCGCTCATCTTCAAACATGTCAAAATGGATGGCAACAAGGTAGCTGACCTCTTGGCTAATCTGGGAGTAGACAGTGAGCATACTCTTCTCGTCGGATTGCTATACATTTTACATGATAGCACCCAAATACAGGAATGCAACACTTTGGTACAGAATGATGCAGAACTCCCAGATGCGGGTATCGAGATTGTGGATTAATTTGATGGGACATTGGGTTGAAAAGTGGCTGGGACACTTGGCCACCCACGCCACCACCATGTGTGAACTCCTTCAACTCTTTACTATCATCAAGGTTTCATTAAAGCTGAATGAAGACCGAGAACCAACCATCATTCTCACCTGCACCTCCGTAAGGATTTCTCTGCTACAGCTCACAGATCACATTTATGGGTTAATTAAGCCAGGTGTTCATCGAGGAAAATACACCCTGGTCATTAAGATGGAAGACGATAGAGGAAATTCAGTTGCTCCTCCCCCGTTGTAGAGCTTCTGCTCCCCTAACGCTATGAGACCCTGCTCTCGCACTGCAACGGGAAGACGGTGTATTATTTCATGCTACATTGAGTTGGTCAATGGAATTCATTTATCTCAGAACAACCTCTACAATCTAAACACTGCTACCTTTTACCTCCTCATCAATCCATTCACCTCTCACTCTGCTTCCCTGCATCCTCGTTTTCCCAACTCTGAGCAAGACACCATGCCAAGACTGCGCCACCACATGCATTGTAGAAGAGGCAGCACTAGAAACCGCCCTCAGCGCACCCCCTCCTCATCCAATTCTGAATCCTCATCTCCCTTCTCTGAATATTTTGTGGGCAGGTACCCGAACCTTAAAAGTGGAAGGGGGAGATCCCACTCTGCCAGTTTTAGGATGGCCTCTTCCACCCCTGTTACTCCAGCTTCCCTCGCTTCCAATCAGCCTCAGACTACTCAGTTCTACTTCAATTGCACTATGAATCACCCCCGAATCATAGCAACCATCTCGGTTTCATTTAGGGAGGAACCTTAGTTGGCTGAAGCAAGCGCACATTCGGGTGGGAAGGCAACTGAGTCGGCTCAGGAGGTGGCATCGAAGAAACTACAGGGGGAAATGCACAAAGCGAAAGCTTCAATTGATGAGGAAAAGGATTCCCGCAAGTCTGGGTGCTCCAAGCATAGCGCAGCCTCTCATGAGGACAAGCCAAATGATGAAGATGACATGGAGGCCTACAGGTGCCTCATTATTGAAGAACCTCCTCATCGTGCAATTTAGTCATTTTAATTGATGTTTGTTTTTTATTTTCGAGGCCCAACTCTATGGGATAAATCTTGAGTTTTTTGCAATATTTTCAAGTATTTTTTGTCTGAAAGTCTACAAATTGTGTAAACAATTATGAAATAAAGGTGATACCCACTGCATGGGTAGCGCATTCACACAATTTGAATTTGGTTTCCCCTAGTGGGCAATCAACTACTTTTGACTCCAGGTTTTTTCTTTGAACATGCCACAATTTTGAAAGCGAAGCTAAGGCTTCGGCCATGATGTATATTACTCTTTCTCTATAATAGAATTAAACTAATTTAGAAAAAAAAACATGAGTAGTATACACATATCAATTAGATTTAACCTAGAAACCCAAAGGGATAAAGCCACCAATATTTTTATAATGAAAATATGAGCTCCTGCTATTACCTCGGTTTATTTTTGAGCCACCAAATCACAAGAAGCACCAACTCCCTTACATTGTCTTTGGTAGCCACTACTAGGAAGCCCCAACTCCCTTCTTTATTAACACTTATTTAGCTTACCTAAAGCACCAATTTTGGATTTTCTCAAGCACCAGCTTGTTGGAGGCCCCAACCTCCAAGATACCTTACCTCCAAGATATATTTAGATACCTATGACCAATGAAAATGTAAGCCCCAACACCTATTTTGTAGGCTTGGCCTATGTTTCCTACATTGAATAAGGAACTTGATAATATTTTTTGTTGGAACTCCACTCTAACTCGTTTCATCTCTTGCAATCACCAACATGGACATATATCATTAGCAACATTCACTCATACTCATCTTCTCTCTACACATTTTCCCACTCTCTGGTTTTTATTTATTCTCGTCCTCTTAGCTCATTCATCCCACTCTACATCAACTCACTATTTTCTCTTTGTTCTCACCATAAAACACCACATTATTCATGGAACACATTTATTCAACACATTACTTTCAGAATTTTCTTTCCCATAGGAACACATGACCTCTCTCAACAGCTCAGGCTCACATTGATATCTTATATTTTTATTGCATGTTTCATCCGCCCCCCCCCCCCCATTCTAACTCATTGTCCCTGAGTTTTTTTTTTTTTGTACTACACAGGGAGAGATGTAGTATGTCATCTCATCACTCATCCCAAGCATACTTCAATATGACTCAATGATATTCAATAAAGAGTCTGATTATGGAAACCCTTTGTTGGCTCACTAAGATGTCTATTTAAGACAATCCTAATGCCTACATTAATCATCAACCCAGGGTAAGTATTTTTATTTCAAGAATGTTCAACACAGAATATGCAAGTGAAACTAGAGGTTATTAAATTGAAATCATTGTAGAAGAAAAATCTAATTCTCGAAGTTCAATCAAGGTAATAAAAGCAATCATTAAATAAATTGAACCAATTAACTCAATTTAATTCTACTATGTTCTATGAAAGCATATGGAAATAAAAACTTAAAGGAATTCACACTGAATCAGAATTACAAACTAACATATACATCAATCCATTAACATCTACAACAATCTATTAATTAGGTAGGGAATACTGCAGTAACTGAACAACAAGTAACACAGTCACGTTCTGCAATTGAAATTCTCAATGGATGATTAGCTAACAAACTCACTCTGAATGAAAAACAATATAGTTATTCAAATAACTTGCGAGAAATAACATTCATGAAACAAATGAAAACAATTAATACTTTAATTCAATAATATGCAAACCACTCGATGCTAATGAAATTCGAATCGATTATGAATTCTAGAAAACACATAAATGATTAATTATAAAACAGGGTAATAGAGTATAAAACAATATAACAGTACAAATCCCAACGACTAGACCCAGGATCTCCAGAAGTCTCTACCGGATGATTTTTAGAGTACGATTATGGAAAATCCAATATCTCTTTCATTAAATTTAATAGTCAGAATATAACATCGTTGAGAACGAAAGCTTCTTGTTTGAAATAAAATAAAATCACAGTGAACGGATAATCAACTCCCGCTCTATTCCGTTTATTGATATTTTATATCTTTACAGAGAAATAGAACAGATAAAGGAGAATCCTCAGGATCAGGAGATCCTGAGGATTCTGAAGTTGTCTAACAGTTTTTGCCATCGAATGAGCGAGGCCCTCCTTGATTGTTGCTATCCTATACAAATACAAGCAATATTGTTTTCCTTTTTCCGGTTGGTGTTGTTCAGTCGTTTGGAGAACAGTTAATATGTTTCAATTTCCTGCACCTAAAAAAACGGAAGTTAGCCTTTTTCCTTCATAATTACATGCTTTATTGGTAATTAGTTTTACCCTTTATTTATAATAAATTCTTCCAGATTTACTCCCAAAATGAAGGAAAGCATATGAAAGTTAATAATAAATCAAGTAAATCATGAGGGTAAAACATACCTTTTTCGTGACCCAATATAATCCCTGGCTTACCTTATTGCATGTCCTCATGAAATGAGATGATTGAGGTGTAATAAATTCAAAGAATAGGCAAGGTAAACTTCCTATTTATACAATTTGAAACCATGTCTCTGTTTAACTCTTGCAAAAGCCTAACTTTCATGACCCTCTGGAAGCTCATAATTATGGTGGTAGCCTTCAGGAGGGTACCATATGATAGGAAACTTGTAGCGGCATAATATCCATGTAGGACCCATGCTTAAAATGATTTTTATATATGTGAAAAAGCAGACATCACTTGCTTTAAATTCTCTATAATTAAAAGGATCCCAATTCTTAACACTTTTGGTGGATGCCTGCCATATTTTCTTAGCTTCTAACAAGGCATATTCTATGATATCCTGGAAATATTCTCTCCCAGCTTGTACAATATCCTTGTGAAGTGGGCCAATTTGGCTATAACCCCTTCTTGTTTCATAAATCTTGTGTTGAGTAAAGAGATGTAGAGGTTTAGTAGGTTCCCCTCTAACCTAGAGATCTAGACCATGTTCTCTTTTCTAAAAAATGTTATAATCTTTAGCCCACTTGATTTTATTATCAGAAAAAGAGATGAATTATTTAAACTGAATGTATCCTATGAAGGGACTTAGGTTACTGTCTCTTTCATCTTCCAAAAGGAAGTTGTGCAGATATAGTTCACACAAAAGGTGCTGGTCTTTCTCATTCTGGTCCCCACAACACTAAACAAATTATATTGTAGTCTTAAACTCAATGAGTTTCCCTGCTCTAATGGCCTTTACTTTCAATAACAAATATCTTTCTAATAAGAACAAATAATAATTAGTAGCAGGTGATCTACAAGACAGGAAATCTGAGTAAATTGAGCAAATAGTGTTAGTTTTCTTTATGGCTTCTTCAAGCTGAGATTATGCATTCTTTACCTTTTCTTGTTCACTTTTGAAGCTGGCAAAGGTCTCATATTTAGTTGCTTTGATTTTTTTTAGTTTTTCCAGCAGTTCGTGATGTACCTGTAGTGGTACCACTTCCTACTTCAAGTTAGCTAATTCTTGCTGGGTCTGTGTCAAGGTGCCTTGAAGTCTTGAAATAACAGTCTCCTTTACTAGAGGAGTATAAAAGGGTGTTTCATCAATCTGAGTTTCCTCTATCTACGTCTCTAATTATTTTTGGGTTCCCATTGTCTTTGTTTCTATTTGTGTTTGGGTTTCAACAGTGTGTGTTTCTACTTCTATCTGAGTCTCAGCAATGTCTGTTTCTTTCTTAGGCTTCCATGCCTTATCTGCCTCTTTTAACCATTCTCTTAATTTCTTGACTGTTCTTTTCAACTTTTTGTACTTCTTTCACAATTTCCTCAATTCATCCCTTGCTAACTTACTTTTCCTCGCAGGGTTTCCAATATAAGACGGTATAGTATTTTCTTTAGGCATAGAGGGAGTTGTACGATTTCTAAGCGATTATTTGGTAAAACAATATTTTCTTCAGGCACTGAAGGAGTTGTGCCTATATCAGTGTTTTGATCCAATGGGGTGGCATCATTAGGGGAATTTTGAGGTCTAAAATGGGCCTCCTAAGAAAAATGTACAACAAAAATAAGCTTTATAAGAACCAATAGGATTCAATATGATGATGTCAACCATGGGGGATGATTCACCATTTTTTAAGCAAAAGGACAAAAATATTAAAAAATAATAAAATAATAAAACTACATTTTCAACTCGTATTTTCAACTTCTATCCCTAAATTTTTACTCAAATTTCGAGCGAAAGTACTCAGTGGATGAAAAATTTAATTCCTCATCCAAGGAGTACCCATGTTGCATACTTTCGATGGACCCTACTCTGTGAAAAATGAGAAATACATGAAAAAACATTATTGCAATCACATTTTTCATGTATGTCTCATTTTTCATGTAGCAAGGTCCATAAAAAGTATACAACATGGGTACTCCTTGGATGAGGAATTAAATTTTTCATCCCATGAGTATTCTCACTCGAAATTTGAGTAAAAACTTTGGGAGATAAGTTGAAAAAGTAGTTTTTATCTTTTTTCCCTCTAAAATTTGATGATGTCATCAAATATTGTTTTATTATTTCCACTATTATTTTATAATTTCCTTAGGAGGCCCAGTTTAGACCTCAAAATTCCCCTAATGTTTGTTCAGGCACCATGGGAATTGTGCCTATATCATTATTTTGGTCGAATAAGATAGTGTTTTCTTCAAGAACCATGGGTATTGTGCCTATATCAATACTTTATTCTAATGGGATGGTGTCACTTGATTGGTTTTCAGACTTGAGGGCTCTTTTTGAAAATTTTCCTTCCTCCTCATATTCACCACCACAAGGTATTGAAGCCCCTGAATTTTTAATTTCCTCCTCAGATGGTAAAAGCTCAGTATGACCAGAATTGTCATAAGAAGAAGCCTGGTCTAGAGGATTTATCAGTCCCTCAGAATTACCTGAGGGGTTTATTTCTTCATTAAATGTACTCATACTTTCTACCACTCTAGCCATTTCCTCCTCATACTCCTGTAGAATTCCCTCTTCTATGTTTTGTGGAATGATCCTTTTCGGGATTCTCAAGATTCTATTTTAGAGATGAACTACAGAGGAATTTACTGGATATTTCACCCTTCAAAGAAAGGGTGAGATCCAGAGGATACCTGGCCAACTATAGATTCTATCTATAGAACTTGGAATAACCCCTTTTCATGAATTTCAACAAGGTCTTCAAGAAAAACATTGTATAAGGAAATATGAGCAAGAATAACGTAGATCAGGGTTGGGATCCCCTCATTTATGTTGTATGTGACTTATATATGGAATTCCATCATAAACAAATCAGTTTAGGCACATTAAACAAATCTCCCATCGTCAAGACTAGCTAGAAATTAGCCAAAGAGAAGGTTTGTTGCAACATGAAAACTCTCCCATTAGATTTGTGCAAATTTGACTGAAACTCAGAGGAGGACAGCTAAGGATCTGATATTTCAGAGTTATAATATTAAATAAGATTTATATTTGAGCTTATAGCCTCTACATCATATTACAAAAGAACTAGGGCAAAATCCCTTCAGAAATTAGAGCTGCAACTAGAAATAAACTACAGAAATACATAGACAGCGTTATTTTTCAGATGGTTCAGCTAATGTAAATTAAATTTCATATCTATAACATATGTATGGATAAAAAATCAGATATAATACAGATCTGGAAACTATATGACTTTAAGAACAAGATCCATTTGGAATTACATCAAAATATTGCATAATAAGATGTAGATCTGAATTACAAATTGCAGTGCTGCAGAAAACCCAGAAATTTTTGAAGATAACTTTATTACTAAAAAGATCAGATATATGGAGACATGGATCAGCAACCCAATCCATGTATCACCAAGGGAAGGCAAGCCTAACACCAATAGATCTTCCTCCAATCTGATAGCAAACTGAAACAAGAAACCCTCTTACAAAAATAACGTAGTATTGAGCAGAAACTGCGCTGAGGGTGAAGGAGACTAAATAAACTAAATGAAATTGCAGATCAGATACAAAATATGGATAGACTCTCTCTTTGGAGGCTGAAAAACACACTCCAACAGAAAAAACCTCTCAAAACAAGCTAGATCTAAGCAGATCTAGAACACCACTTGCTGCAAATGACAGCAGCTGCAAAACCCTTAATGGGATAGTGTTGCTCATGAAAATGAAGTTTGGTCTCAAACCAGATAGTGGCTCACTTCAGCAAAGAAATCCTCCAATGATCCTCAAGGGAAGAGATGAAACCCCTAAATAGGAATTCCAATCACAATCCTCCACTAAATAGCAAAGAATGGTATTTGTCTAAGCAGCCAAATACTTCAGAAATATAATCTATCAACAACCTTCTCTTGCTGCCCTCCTTCTCCTTTTATAAGATGAGAAAGCTCCTGCAAACCCTAAACCACTTTGATGAGTTGGCCCTTTTCACATTAGGGACTCCCTTCTAGAACTGCGCAGTCCCTTTTGGAGATGCAATAAACCTAGACAACACAATTGATTTGGTCAAGGTGGACCCAGTCTTTGGCTCAAACCTATTTCACACCTGCAAGTGATTATTTACATAGCCCTGATTTATCTTTGTTCACATGGGCATTGATTTATTCAGATTTTTTAGGAGTTTTACATGTCCTCCTTTATTCATTTATTCATAAAACATAAATTAAATCAAAATTGAATGTTTCCTCTTAGCTAAGGCTAAGTAGGAACATTACATTCCTCCCCTCCAAAATGTTGCTTGTCCTCAAGAAACTGATAGGGTAAGAGCTATAGTTCTTCTCCTTCTCCATTGATGGAACCATCAAGAATCGAGCTTCCATCATGAATTAAGTGCTCACCAAGCCAATAAATCAAAAAATGTTCCTCCAATGCTAACATGATAGGGGCATCGTTTACCCCTTCAGGAGTGTAGAACTCAACAGAAATATACATGGGTGAAGAAATTTCACATCTAAAACATGTATCATGAAGTACAGGATAAAGTTACATCCCATGTGGTACATACACACTGCCTAATTTTTTTCCATACAAACCCATAAACAATACCAATATGTCATCTATGTATGGAAGCAAAATCACATATAGGCAAACTGAAACTTGCACTTGAGGAGGCGAGTCACAATCCCACATAAGGTACCAGCGCAGTGCACTCCTTGTTTTGAGTAGATCTGAGTGTGATAGGTGGTACCCCCACCACATCTTTGCTGCATGGGTCACTTTGACATGGCTGAAAGTGAAGCCCTCATTAGGTGCCTTTGGGAAGCACCCATCATGATAGATAATCTCCCTTTGCACCTCAAGGGAGAGGCCAGATTTGGAATTTTTATTGGCCTCATCAATGCCATGAGATATACATGTAATATCACTCCTTGTAGGAGCCATGGTCTGCATACATATGGTAAGAGAATGTGTCAAAACAGAAAAATAAACATACTCCATAAGATCAGATTCTTTACCATTCAAGTCTCCCATACACATAGAGTTAGGCATGGGCTTTTCTCCTCTTTTAAGAGAAGAAAGAGATGGCTGAAATGTCTCTTGCATAGGATCCCTTGGCTGCCCCATCTCCTCATAACTATTGCACTCTTGTAAGTGCTAATGTAGTTCCTCCCAATCATAGTGCTGATGTAGTTCTTCCTTCATACCCTCCCAATCAAAACTCTTCAAGATTAGGGAGTAGATTTTTGCTGACTGCATATAGCTGGAAAGGAACTCTTTGTGTGCTCTTTGTAGTATCTCTTGCTTAAGCTTGGAGGCTTGAGACAAGAATACTTTACCAAGATGATAGATGACCCCTTCATGGACCAAATAGCCTCCTCCTTGCTTCATGCCATCTAATATCATCCTGGTGTGCAGATATTTGGAGTACTCCACAAGGAGTTGAGACCTCCAATATGGATATACACATCTCAACAAAGACATCGCTGCTGATGCATATATGGTGGTGCTTGCTTTGTTTCTGCTTGTTTCTTGGGCATTATGCATGCCAAAATTGTTTGTGGGAGGGCTGATCCTCCCCCTTGCTTCCTCCCATAGTGTTGTGGCTCTTTCTTCCATTGTTTCAACACTTGGTGAGGCTTTCCCCACAGAATCTAATGGAATCACAAGTGGCTTGCCATGATGTAGGAATGTTCCTTGCAGAATTCTTATAAACATGAGAGAAGGAACTGTGAGGTCCCTGCCCCCACTGTGCAATTCCATCTTTTTTGTGTGGGTGGAAACATCAAGTGAAGGGTAGGTGTGCATGCCTTGAATGATTTGTTGTTTCCCACTCTTCAAATCCACCCATTCCATCTGCAAGGCCTTCCAATCAGTGGTGAATTTTCCCAAAGTAATCAACCACTGGACACCCAAGATGATGTTGGTGTCTAGTATGTCCACTAAAAAGAAATGGTCCTCCAAGGTGTAGGTTCCCATAGTCACAGAGAGTGATGGAACATACTGCATGCACTATATAGTTCTATCTCCCGAAACCAAAATAGACAACCCATCAAAAGTATCAGTAGGGATCCCTCTCCTCTGCACAAAGTGAGCATCAATAAAGTTGTGGGTTGCCCCACTGTCAATCAGAATAGACACTCTTTGGTTCATGACTGAACCTTGCACTCTAAGGGTCAAATACTTGGGCACTCCTCTCGAAGAAGCAAGAGTCCCACTGGTTGGAGCAAAGGCTCCTTCTTCTTCTCTGGATGATGATTAATCCTCCTCCTCATCATCACCAGCGCTGTGACGACTCCTAGTTCCATCATTTCCTTATTTCTCCTCACAATCAGAGAAGACTTAAATATAGTGTGCTCTTCCAGCAGCACATCTATGTCGCAGTACCCATTTCTCTTGACAAGTGAAACATAATTTCTTTTTCCTCAACCCCCTCCAGAGATCAATGTAAAGAGGTTTCTTCAGTGAGCTCTCCTTGGGTGGAGAAGCTTTCCCCTGCTTCCCCTTAGAAGAGTGAGTGGCTTTGCTTGGAAAGGTTTCCTTTACCTTTGGCAAGGAATCTTGGAGATATCTAGTTCTCTCAATGGCATCATGCCGAGTGATGGGCTTGGTAGAATTAACCAACCCATGCAAAGGTTCTTCCAGGCCATCAATGAACATGTAGACTCTCCTTGCTACTAATAGATCAGGGACCATTACAGAAAACCTCAGGAATTCAGAGATATAGGCCTCAGCATCTCCTATATGTTTAAGCTTTGCTAAGCTTATGAAAGGGGCCTCCAGATATTTCCTATCAAATATCTCCACTAGTCTCCTAGTGAACTCAGCATAAGTGGACACATTGTTGTGCCCCAATGTAGAAAGTCCATGAAACCACCAGTTGTGGGCTTCCCCCTCCAAATGTAGCGCAACAATATTGATGGCTTGTACTTCAAGCACTTTATTCAATTGGAAATAGATGTCCAACTTCTCCACCCATGCTTTGGCAGAACAAGAGGGTGATCCATCGAAGTTAGGCAAGAAGAACCTGCCCATAGTGTGGTGTCTCCCATGAAGGAAACTCCATCTCTGTACTGCTGCCATGGCCTCCTCCGGTCCTTGAGATGGCAGAAGTCTTGAAAGCTCAAGTTATCCATGAAAATTTGACTTTGTGAGTCATATTATACAAAGTACCCTTCCAAAGAGGTGGGCTTTTGCAGCCCTTCATTCTCTACAACCAAGAAGGTAAGCATTGTAGAGCGTTGTGAGGTCTGTGGAACTTGTGGCAAGCTCACAGGTTGGCCAGTCCCAAACTGAGTCATATCAGAACTTTCTCCTTGATGGAATCTCCCAAGGGACTCCCTCATTCTATCTATCCTCATCTCCTTTATCTCCTTGGACAGATATTGCATAGCTTTCGAGAGAGTTTTTTCAAACTCCTCTGCCTCCTTATCTTTATCATTCACCAATTTAGGGGCTTTCCCCTTGTCTTGACCCTTGTCAAGTTCAACAGTAGTATAGTCATAATTTCTATGAATTCTATTCTGGTATCTCCTCTCCCTCTCAGAAAGAGGATCTTCATCTTTCAAATGCAGCATGACTGAGGCTCTAATGCTAGCATAGGTTGTGCCAAGAATGGAGCTCGGATACCACTGTAATGATCCTTTTTCGGGATTCTCAAGATTCTATTTTAGAGATGAACTACAGAGGAATTTACTGGATATTTCACCCTTCAAAGAAAGGGTGAGATCCAGAGGATACCTGGCCAACTATAGATTCTATCTATAGAACTTGGAATAACCCCTTTTCATGAATTTCAACAAGGTCTTCAAGAAAAACATTGTATAAGGAAATATGAGCAAGAATAACGTAGATCAGGGTTGGGATCCCCTCATTTATGTTGTATGTGACTTATATATGGAATTCCATCATAAACAAATCAGTTTAGGCACATTAAACAAATCTCCCATCGTCAAGACTAGCTAGAAATTAGCCAAAGAGAAGGTTTGTTGCAACATGAAAACTCTCCCATTAGATTTGTGCAAATTTGACTGAAACTCAGAGGAGGACAGCTAAGGATCTGATATTTCAGAGTTATAATATTAAATAAGATTTATATTTGAGCTTATAGCCTCTACATCATATTACAAAAGAACTAGGGCAAAATCCCTTCAGAAATTAGAGCTGCAACTAGAAATAAACTACAGAAATACATAGACAACATTATTTTTTAGATGGTTCAGCTACTGTAAATTAAATTTCAGATCTCTGACATATGTATGGATAAAACATCAGATATAATACAGATCTGGAAACTATATGTCTTTAAGAACAAGATCCATTTGGAATTACATCAAAATATTTCATAATAAGTTGTAGATCTGAATTACAAATTGCAGTGCTGCAGAAAACCCAAAAATTTCTAAAGATAAATTTATTACTGAAAAGATCAGATCTATGGATACATGGATCAACAACCCAATCCATGGATCACCAAGGGAAGGCAAGCCTAACACCAAGAGATCTTCCTCCAAACTAATAGCAAACTGAAATAAGAAACCCTCTTACAAAAATAACGCAGTATTGAGTAGAAACTGTGCTGAGGGTGAAGGAGACTGAATAAACTAAATGAAATTTCAGATCGGATACAAAATATGGATAGACTCTCTCTTTGGAGGCTGAAAAGCACACTCCAACAGGAAAAGCCTCTCAAAACAAGTTAGATCTAAGCAGATCTAGAACACCACTTGCTGCAAATGACAGCAGCTCCAAAACCCTCAATGGGCCAGCGCTGCTCATGAAAATGAAGCTTGGTCTCCAACCAAATAGTGGCTCACTTAAGCAAAGAACTCCTCCAATGATCCTCAAGGGAAGAGATGAAACCCCTAAACAAGAATTCCAATCACAATCCTCCACTAAACAGTAGAGAATGGTATTTGTCTAAGTAGACAAATACTTCAGAAATATAATCTATCAACAACATTCTCTTGCTACCCTCCTTCTCCTTTTATAAGATGAGAAAGCTCTTGCAAACCCTAAACCACTTTGATGAGTTGGCCCTTTTCACATTAGAGGCTCCCTTATAGAACTGCGTAGTTTCTTTTTGGAGATGCAGTGAACCTAGACAGCACTGTTGATTTGGTCAAGGTGGACCCAGTCTTTGGCTCAAACCTCTTTCACACTTGCAAGTGATTATTTACATAGCCTTGATTTGTATTTGTTCACATGGGCATTGATTTATTCAGTCTTTTTAGGAGTTTTACATGTCCTCCTTTATTCATTTATTCATAAAACATAAATTAAATCAAATTTGAATGTTTCCTCTTAGCTAAGGCTAAGTAGGAACATTACAGTCCTCCCCTCCAAAATGTTGCTTGTCCTCATGCAACTGATAGGGTAAGAGCTGTAGTTCTTCTTCCTCTTCATTGATGGCACCATCAAGAATCAAGCTTTCATCATGGATTAAGTGCTCACCAAGCCAATACATTAGAAATTGCTCCTCCAATTATAATATGATAGGGGCATAGTCTACCCCTTCAGGAGTGTAAAACTCAACAGAAATATACATGGGTGAAGCAATGTCACATCTAAAACATGTATCATGAAGTACAAGATAAAGTTCCATACGATGTGGTACATATGCACTGTCTACAACACTTCAGTTCACTACGGTGCATGATCAGTTCAGTGGAGACCAGTGGAAGAGGTAGATGAAAGGGTGAGTAAAGCTATCAGTTGGAGGATTAGTTTTGCATGGGATTTGCATTACACTTGGAGGAATTGTCCATGACAATTGCGCGGTCAAGCCAAGGGGATTCGAACCTTGGATCTCTTCATAAACAGGCCATGATTGCGCAATAGAGGCAAGGCAATTGGCGGGGAGTTTTTGAACCGATGGGCGGTTCAAAAACTAACTAGGTGTGTGTGACTTTATGAGAAAGTGCGGTACTTGTGTTTTAAGGGTACATGTTTGGTTACTTGATTTCTCCATTATAATATACACAATAGCTGCGGGGTTTTCAGCTATAGGCTTTCCCCATACATACTGAGTTAATGTGTGATTGAATTGATGTGAGATTGCTTCTGTTATTTCCGCATGTGACGATTAATTGTAGAAGAAGGTTATGTGTTATGTATGCAATTCGAAATTGATATATGACCAGGTTAATCTTCAGTGAATAAGTGATTTATTCAGCTAATTTCTACATGGTATCGGAGCGAGATTAATTGTCGATATCTATTACGGTGATTGCAAACTTATTTCCTCGGACAGAGTCTGCATACGGGCCAGGAAGCCTCCGGATTCATCTTTCTTCGGAAAGTGAAAGGTATGGTAAAAGCCCCTTGCAGTCAATCTCTGATTTGGAAATAATTTGTTTTCAAGTGTAGATCGGAAGCGATAGAGCTTGGAGTTTGGAATTCGAATTTTGCAGCAGAATTGTTTTCTTGGTGCTGGTGTTGAAAATGTCTTCTTTCAACGGTTTGCGACTCGAATATGCTCTTGAAGGCAGTTCGAATTATGTTGCATGGAAGGATCGCATGGAAGCAGTGTTAGAAGATAATGGTCTGAAGGAGTTCGTAGATGCGAATGTCCCAAAGCCCACTGATGCAGCTTTGGTCGATGCATGGCAAAAGAAGATCGCGAAATGTTGAAGGATCCTGTTGGAGGGCGTCAAGGATCATATTGTATCCAGCCTGCATGGAAAGGCTACTCCATATTTAATGTGGAAAGCTTTGACGGATCTATTCCAGAGTAAGAGTGACCAAAGGAAGCTGGCGCTCAAAGATAAGCTCGGGAACATCAAGATGGAGAAGGGCGACAGTATCGCCAAATACCTCACGAAGTTCACTCAATGCAGAGATGAGCTGGGAAGTGTGGGGGTTACTGTCGATGAAGAGGACATGGTCGACCTGGCTCTCCTTGGTCTTCCGAAGGCTTTGCACTCATATCAAGATAGTGTCAATGGTCGGGAGAAGCTGCCGGGATGGGAGCGCCTTTGGGCGGATCTCATGCAGGAGGAGATAAGGAGGACTACTCGAGATGGATCTTCATCAAAGGGAGCTGATGAAGAAAACTGCGCTTTGGTGTCCAAAGCAAAGAAGGGGAAGGGTAAGAAAACCTCTCATTCTAGTGCTAAGGGCAAGAAGCAGGATATGGCGAAAGTGAAGTGTTTTCACTGCCATGATCATGGACATTATGCTACCAATTGTCCAAAGAGGAAGAAGAACAAGCAAGCGGGAAGATCTGCAGATGGATAAGCTTTGGGTTCACAGTTCGAGCTTGACTTTTCACTGATTGCATGCTTGGTTTCAAGTGTGATGGGATCGGTGTGGTTCTTGGACAGCGGTGCGTCATTTCATATGACGGGAGATCGGGAGTTGTTCTCAGATCTGGAGGACAAGGATTTGGGTATGCACATCGAGATGGGCGATGACGATAGATACAGTGCGACTGGTATCGGTACCGTATCCTTTCAGAGGGAGTCTGGTAAACCCTTTGTCTTAAAGGATGTCATGCATGTACCTGGATTGAAGAAGAACCTGATTTCAGTAGCGATGTTGGAGGATAAGGGGTATGATGTGGTCTTCGGCGAAGGAAAAGCCTTCCTGCGCAGTAAGACTACTGGAGAGACCCGGAAGATAGGGGTTCGAACTCAGAACCTTTATCAGTTGCAGGTAGATGACTGCGCAGCTATGGCATGCAAGGCTGGAGATGTGGTGTGCCGGGATGATGAGGGCGAACTATGGCACAGGAGATTGGGCCATCTTCACCATGGAGCTTTGAAGATTCTGCAGCAGATTTCTACTGGACTTCCTAAGGGCACCCTTGCGCGGTCAGATCAGTGCAAGGGGTGTACTTTAGGGAAGTATGTGAAAGCCACCTTTCACGAGAAGGATAGTCGCGCCACGACGATCCTTGAGAGAGTTCACACAGACGTGTGTGGTCCTTTCTCAGTTGCTTCGACAGCAAAGCACAGGTATTATGTGATCTTTGTTGATGATTTCTCTCGAAAGTGTTGGATATTCTTCATGCAGAAGAAGAGCGATACATTCGCGAAGTTCTGTGAGTTTAAAGCACTGGTCGAGAAGGAGTCGGGGAAGAAGGTGATTGCTCTAAGGAGTGATAACGGTGGTGAATTCATATCGGCTGAATTCAAGGAGTTCTGCAGCACAGAAGGGATTCGGAGAGAGCTCATCGCACCCCATAACCCACAGCAGAACGGGGTGGCTGAGCGGAAGAACAGAACGATCGTGGGTGCTGCACGGGCGATGTTGCATGATCGGGGCCTACCCCTTCACTTGTGGGCTGAGGCATGCAATACAGCAGTGTATGTGCAGAACCGTTGTCCTCACAAGGTTCTTGGCATGAGTACACCAGAGGAGGCTTATTCTGGCAAGAGGCCTGATATTTCCCATTTGCGGATTTTCGGATCTCTTGTCTACATGCATGTGACGAAGGATGCGAGAAGGAAGCTGGATCCAACTGCTGAAGTTGGAATATTTGTGGGGTACACTGATACACCTCACAACTATCGGGTGTATGTGCCAGACAGTCGCAAGACTGTTGTGCGACGGGATATAAAATTTCAGGAGGAGAAAGCCATGCGGTGTTCGCTTGAGAGGGAGCTACACTTGCATGCAGATGAGGAGCTGTTAGTTCCTAAGGAGGAGCTTCCGGATGTGGATCAGCCACAAGAGGAGGTTCAGGAGGTGGAAGAAACCACCCAGGCAGCGCCAACCATCAGAAGGCGCATGCGCACTACAGAAGCTGAGCGACTGGCTCGGGATGCAGAGAAGGTTGTAGGACCACCTACAGCACAGCGCAGACAGAGACAGTCACCGGATCGGTACACTGGATACATGGCTCTTGTGAGTCAATGTGTTGTGACGGAGCCATCCTCTTTTGAGGAAGTTGTGGAGGAACCCGCATGGTTTGATGCCATGATCGAAGAATATGATTCGATCATCAGGAACAGTGCATGGGAGATTGTCCCAAGACCGGTTGGGAAATCAGTGGTAGGTTCGCGATGGATCTACAAGGTGAAGCAGGCGGCTGACGGGAGTGTGGAGAAGTACAAGGCGAGATTTTTCGCCCGTGGCTTTTCACAGATCGAGGGGATTGACTATGAGGAGACTTTTGCACCTGTCGCAAGGTACTCTTCCATACGGACGATCCTTGCTCTCTCGGCGCAGATGGGGTGGCACATTCATCGGATGGATGTGAAGACTGCGTTCCTCAATGGAGTTATTGAGGAAGAGGTGTACATTGAGCAGCCTGAAGGTTTTGAGATCTTCAGCAGTGAGTCGCATGTGTGCCGACTCAAGAGAGCACTGTACGGGCTGAAGCAAGCACCTCGTGCTTGGTACACTCGGATAGACAGCTACTTCACGGGGCTTGGATTCTCCAAGAGTGAGGCGGATCCAAACCTGTACCAGATTGTGGTGGAGGGGAAGCTGTTGATCATCGTACTGTATGTAGATGATCTGATTTTGACTGGCGACGAGCAGTTGATACTTTCATGCAAGGAGGATCTTGCACGAGAGTTTGAGATGAAGGACCTGGGCATCCTTCATTATTTCTTGGGATTGGAGATTTGGCAGCGCAGTGGAGGACTGTTTGTTTCTCAGGGCAAGTATGCCCGGGAGATTATGGAGAGGTTCAACATGCAAGGCTGCAAGCCTGTTGATACCCCTCTTCCTGGAGGTTGGAGGAAGGGAGATGCTACTTCGGAGGAGGTAGTGGATGCCCCTGTCTATCGACAGTTGGTGGGGTCGTTGATGTATCTGGTCAATACTCGACCCGATATATGCTATGCAGTTAACCAGCTTTCGCAAGCTATGGTTAAGCCTACCAAGCTCTTTTGGAAGGCGGGCAAGCATGTATTGCGCTATATCGGAGGCACATCGGGATATGGTCTATGGTACAGACAGGAGGATGGAGTGAAGCTTTCTGGTTTCACTGATGCAGATTGGGCAGGGAGCCCAACAGACCGGAAGAGCACTTCTGGAGGAGTTTTCAGCATTGGGTCGACAGCAGGTTCCTGGTACAGCAGGAAGCAGAGATCCGTGGCACTCAGTTCAGCAGAGGCCGAGTACATGGCAGCAAGCTTGGCTGCATGTGAGGCTATTTGGATGAGGAAGATCCTCGCAGGTTTGTTCAGGTTGCATTTGGAGCCTACGGTGATCTACTGTGATAACCAGAGCTGCATCAAGCTCTCGGCTAATCCAGTATTTCATGATAGGTCCAAACATATCGACATCAGGTACCATCACATCAGAGATTGTGTTCAGCGGAGGATCATGATGCTTTCATATGTTCCCACGGAGGATCGGGATGCCGACATCCTGACGAAGGCGCTCACCAGGAGCAAGTTCGAATTCCACAGAGGCAGGATAGGGATTGCAGATAATCCATATCTTGCTGAGAGGGAGTGTTGAGAATGCAGCAAGATGATGGAGCTTAGTGAAATGAAGTCGCCTTCACTAAGTGGGCCCGCAGGCAAATTCTAGCGCAAAGTCTATTTTTAGACTATGTCTATTTTTAGACACACGGAGCATAATTTGGGAATTCTACTTGGAGATTCTTGATGGATGCGACATGTCGGTAAAAATAGATGAGACCCTATTTTTTAGGACCCAGGCTATTTTTAGACTGATCTCCTAAAAATATGGAAGTCAAATATTATTTACCCTTAATAATATTTTGACTATAAACAGCAGTTTACTCTCTTGGCGCACTTGAGTTTGAGTCATGGAGGTGGCTCATGCAACTGACACAAGGAATCACGTGGTTCCTAGGGTTTGATGGCATCTTGCATGGTTGGCTTCAGTTAGACTTCAGTGGCAGAAGTTTTGGAGGAGTTAACGGGACAGATAGTGGAGTTGTGTTGTGTTTGTTTTAGTTGAACTAGTTGGGATTAGTTAACTAACTAATCAACTAGATATGAGTGGAGTGAATTAAATAATATTTAATTCACTAAATATTAACTCATTAGTCAACTCAAGAACACTTCAGTTCACTACAGTGCATGATCAGTTCAGTGGAGACCAGTGGAAGAGGTAGATGAAAGGGTGAGTAAAGCTATCGGTTGGAGGATCAGTTTTGCATGGGATTTGCATTACACTTGGAGGAATTGTCCATGACAATTGCGCAGTCAAGCCAAGGGGATTCGAACCTTGGATCTCTTCATATACAGGCAATGATTGCGCAATAGAGGCAAGGCAATTGGCAGGGAGTTTTGAACCAATGACTTGTTCAAAACTAAGCTAGATTGTGTGTGACTTTATGAGAAAGTACTGAGTACTTGTGAGGAGTATTGTACTTGTTTGGTTACATGATTTCTCCATTATAATATACACAATAGCTGCGGGGTTTTCAGCTATAGGCTTTCCCCATACATATTGAGTTAATGTGTGATTG